>PVIC010018790.1:0-31216 GCA_004025085.1 Thryonomys swinderianus
TCTATGCCTGGAATCAGGAACATGACCCTGTCAGATATAAATAACCTTAGCTAAAGCTCCTCTTTTTTTATTTCCCCCCTGTACTGGGGATCGAACTCAGGACCTTGTGCTTGTGAGGGAAGCGAGGAACCACTGAGCTAAATCCCTGGCCCTCAAGCTCCTCTTTGAAGGACAGTTCTAGACCTGGAGCTCCCGTTGTCAACCTGTGACTCTGCTTGTCCTGTCCCCATAACCCAGCCATGTTCCTTTCCTTTTTTGTTGGTGAAATCCTCAGTACCAGTCATGAGGGCTGGATGACATGGGTAGCAGTGGCACCCTCTGATGGGAGGAAATGCACTTGCAGCCCCCAGGGCTCAGGTGGGCAGTCAGGTCTGGCCTCCTTGCCTGCAGTGTCATGGAGAGAGGCTGATGACAAAGTTTCAGCACTGACCGTTGTTAGAAGGCACAGTAGGCTGGGCAAGGTGTCACATACCTTAATTCCATCACTTAAGAGCCTGAGGCAGGAGGTTGACATAGTGAGTTCAGGGATAGTCTGTACTTTATATAGCAAGACCCTGTCCCCACCCCACTCCCAAAAAAAGGAAACTTAAAAGTGACCCCCTAATTCATCTGCAAGAATAAATATGAAGCAGTTTTTAATAAAAAGTAAAGACACCGTAATGCGAGGAGGGACATCTGGAGACAAGGGGCCTTCGCAGGGACAGTAGGCAAAGGTGTGCCTCTCTGGAAAGTGAGATAAGGCCAGATAGCCATGGAGCAGGCTGCAGAACAAAGCTCTGGGTCCTGGGAGCAGCTTGTCAGAGGGCCCAGCCTGCTGAGGAAGGGGGTGTCTTGCCAGGGGACTGTGGCATGAGGAGTGCTGGGAACAGACGAGGCTCAGGGGTAGGAACTGGTGGCATTTCATGGCTGCTGGAGAGTGCTCCACAGAACAGGTGAGCCACAGGGCAGGGTCTGGCTTCATGGATAGGAATGGCATGAGGTGGGGTGTGGGCCAGTCACCTGACAGCCCAGGCCTGCTGGATAGGGTGGCATGGGAGCAGTCCTTTTGTTTTGGCCCTGTGGGCATCCTGAAGGACTGGTGGGGCAGCAGTGAGCCTTTTAGGATGGATATGTGAGTGTGAGCGGCTTCAGTGTGTGGATGCTGAGCAGGCAGAGCGGGGCGGCACAGAGGCACTGATGCTTCTGCATCAGTTTGTTTAGACAAGTGTGGAAATGACTGCCAGGAAGGAGCCAAGGGTCCCTCGGCCTTCAGCGGTAACTAGCAGCCTCTGGGGCAGTGATGGTGAGCCTGTGGCATGCTGGTGCAGCAGGCTGGGGTCACAGAAAGCTCCACAGTGGCACACTGTCACTGCTCTACAGGAATTTACTTTGTGCTGGGCTTGGTGTGGGCCTGTAATCTCAGCGCTGGAGAGGCTGAGGCAGGAAGATTGCTAAGTTTGAGGCCAGCCTGCTACATAGTGAGTTCAAAGCCAGCCTGAACTTACAGCAAGATCTCATCTCAAGAGAACACTGGCTCCTGACTGTGCTGAGCTCTGTGAAGGGGGAGCCTTAGCCATCTTATCACTGAGAGTCTGCTGCTCCCAGCAGGTTTGGCACAGAACAGACTCCTGTCCACCCATTGTGTCCACACAGCCAAATGTACAGAGCTACCAGCCAGTGATCTCTCACTTTTTTTTTTTTGAGACAGGATCTCACTTTGTAGTTCAGGCTGGCCCTGAGCTCACTGTGTAGCCCAGGCAAGCCTCAAACAGGTGTGAGCCAGCCACCACACCTGGCATTGTGGTATATGGTACCCAGGATTGGACTCGGGACCATGTGCTTGCGAGGCAGATGCCAGAACCCCTGAGCTAAATCCTTGGCCAAGCTCTCACTTTTTGTTTCATACTTTTGCATATGAAATATTTACCAGTTTTGCAATTTTTAGTCCTGTTAATTTCTTTATAACACTAGCTACATTTCCAGTGCTCAGTTGCCCAAGAAGGGAAGAAGTGGCCATAGTACATGTGAAAGGGACAGCACCGGCGGGACGCACTGTGTCCTTGGTACTCACACTCCTCCGTGCTCTGTGCTGTGTACACGCTCACCCCACAGTGCCGCGGATGCCTCTGGTGACAGTGATTCCGGCCCTTGGCTCCTGTGTGGGGTGGTGCTGGGAGGGGAGTTCAGGACTTGCGCAGGACAAGCAGGTGAAATTCCCCCAACCTCGGTGTTGCTGTGGAGTTTTCATTCTCCTTTCCTGGTTTGTTTTGTGTTTTTTGGGAAACATGATTGAGCTCATTACCACGAGCTCACCACGTGATTCAGTGAGAACCATAAAACGGAACTGCTGCTCATCATGGATGAGTCAAGTCAGAAGCATGTGGGGAAAGCGAAAAGCTTCCCCAAGGTCTCCCAGCTCGCGTGCTTAGAACTGTCTTTTGTCCATCCTCTCAGAGCCCTCTCTCATCTGTACACATGGCCAGTGTCTCCTGTTTCCAGCTGTGAGCACTGGCCTGTGTTGCCCGGCCAGCCTCCTCATAGATGGGCCTGCCTGCCGTTGGGCATCTATGGGCACCAGGCCTGGGAAGGAGGGCAGGGACGGCTGGATGTCCACACTCATCTGGAGCTGGCTTCTCCAGAGAAGAGCTGGGGGTGGAGTTGGTGCCACGAGCCCCTTCTTGACCCAAACCCTCGGTTCTTCCTTGTCACAGAGGACTACGGGCACTATGAAGAGCTGCCAGGGCAGCCCGGGGAGCCCCTCTTCCCTGAACACCCGCTGGAGCCAGACAGCTTCTCTGAGGGAGGGCCCCCAGGCCGGCCGAAACCTGGCGCCGGTGTCCCCGACTTCCTGCCCTCGACTCAAAGGGCCCTGTACCTGAGGATCCAGCAGAAGCAGCAGGAGGAGGAGGAGAGAGCAAGGAGGCTGGCCGAGAGCAGCAAGCAGGACCGGGAGAATGAGGAAGGCACGTGTCTGTCTCTCAGGGCCAGCCTTGGGCCCTGGGCGCTGCGCGGGGCCGGGTGGAGACTCTAGGTCAGGTTCGCTGTCGGGCAGGAGCCTGCACCCAGGCAGACCCCGTTCCGGACCACAAGATTAGGCTGGGCAGGGTTGTCCTATGTCTTGGGCTCGGGAGACACCTGGTCTTATCGAGGGGGGTGGTGGGCTGGCAGAGACAGCGGCCAGCAGGACGGGTTGTGCACTCCTCCTCAAGGAGCCTTGGGGCCTCCTGTTCATTTTCCTGAAGGGTACTCCGCAGGAGCTGAGAGGGAAGGGCCAGTCAAGGAAGTCATAGTCACAGGGCCTGGTGGCTCCCATGTCAAAAAGTGTGGAAGTAGTATCCGGGGCCTGCAGGCAGTGCTGGGGGTGTCCTGACGAGCAAGTGGGGAGGACAGGTGGGCAGCATGGGCCCTGCCCAGGTGGCTCAGGCTCCTCTGCCAGGGTTTGGTTGTACCAGTTCCAGGAGTCACTCAGCTCCTGTTCTTCCCGGGGTGCTGTAACATTGTAAGGGACCTGAGAGTCACCGAGGGTCCACAGGGCCACCAGGACCCCAGGCCAGAGAGTGGGGGGCGCAGCTGAGCTCTGGCGGCCCTCCTAGCTCACTCCTGGCTCTTGTCTGCTGGCACATCAATGCCTTGACCTCCTGGGGCGACTGCTGAGCTGTTTAACATGGCAGGCCACTTAGAGCCATGCCAGCACATTAGGAAGTGGCCTAGCCTGGCAGGCCCTGTGCTTGGTGCCAGGACTCCTGGATCTCCTGTCCCCACCCAGAGGCAGCTTGAGAGCGGGACCCTGGGGTTCTGTGCACCAAGAGCAGAGCAGCTGCTAGACTCAGGCTGCTTGAGGGCCCGGATGGCCAGAGCCATGTGTGACCGCTCACCCCTCCCTGTCCTCTGCTCTTTCTCAGGTGATACCGGCAACTGGTACTCGAGTGACGAGGACGAAGGTGGGAGCAGTGTCACTTCCATCCTCAAGACCCTGAGGCAGCAGACGTCCAGCCGACCCCCTGCTTCAGTTGGGGAGCTGAGCAGCAGTGGGCTGGGAGACCCTCGCCTCCAGAAGGTGCATGCTACTGGAGGCCGGCTGGCTGACCCCCGCCTCAGCCGGGACCCCCGACTCTCACGCCACGCCGAGGCTTCTAGCGGGCCTGGCACGGGAGACTCTGGGCCTTCTGACCCCCGGCTGGCTCGCAGCCTGCCCACTTCGAAGCCTGAAGGTGGCCTCCATTCCAGCCCCGCTGGCTCCAGCTGCTCCAAGGGCTCTGGTCCTCCCTCTCAGGAAGAAGAGGAGGGGGAGCGGGCTCTGCGGGAGAAGGCTGTGAACATTCCCCTGGACCCCCTGCCTGGGCACCCGCTGCGGGACCCAAGGTCGCAGCTGCAGCAGTTCAGCCACATCAAGAAGGATGTGACCCTGAGCAAGCCCAGCTTTGCCCGCACCGTGCTCTGGAACCCTGAGGACCTGATCCCTCTGCCGGTCCCCAAGCAGGACGTGGTGCCCCCTGTACCTGCTGCCCTGCAGTCCATGCCTGCCTTGGACCCCAGACTGCACCGTTCCAGCCCCGCAGGGCCCCCCAGTGCCCGCCAGCGCCCGGGCACCTCTACAGACCCCAGTACTTCTGGCTCTAACCTGCCTGACTTTGAACTGCTGTCTCGTATCCTCAAGACTGTTAACGTTACCGGCCCCTCTGCAACCCCGGGCCCAAGCGACAAGCCCAGTGACCCCCGGGTACGGAAGGCCCCTACCGACCCTCGACTGCAGAAACCAGCAGACTCGGCGGCCACCTCACGGGCTGCCAAGCCGAGCCCTCCCGAAGGGCCCTCTCCAGCCTCCAGCCCCGGTGGAGGGTCCTCCCCACCAGCCACAGCTCCCTATGACCCCCGAGTGCTGGCGGCTGGCGGGCTGGGCCAGGGCAGCGGCGGTGGGCAGAGCAGTGTGCTGAGTGGCATCAGCCTCTATGACCCGAGGACTCCCAGCACAGGTGGCAAAGCCGGAGAGACAGCTGCTGACACAGGTTCCCAGCCCAAGGGCTCTGAGGGCGATGGCAAGAGCACAGCCTCCAAGGCCAAGGAGCCCCCCTTCGTCCGCAAGTCTGCGCTGGAGCAGCCGGAAGCGGGGAGAGCTGGTGCTGATGGGGGCACAGCCTCGGACAGATACAACAGCTACAACCGGCCCCGGCCCAAGGCTGCTGTGGCCTCCCCCGCTGCCACGGCCAATGTCCCCGCAGAAGGCACCCCACCCCAGCCCGGGGTGCACAATCTGCCCGTGCCCGCACTCTTCGGGACTGCGAAGCCGGCGCCCAAGACTGGCTCAGGAAGTCCGTTTGCTGGCAACAGCCCAGCCCGTGAGGGCGAGCAGGATGCAGGGTCCCTGAAAGATGTTTTTAAAGGCTTCGACCCCACTGCCTCCCCCTTCTGCCAGTAGTCCTAGCCAGAGCCACCCCTCACCAAGGTGATACTTAAGGGTGGCATTCAAGTTGGAATCGGGGTGAGGGAGAGGGGCCAGATGTTCTTTTTTCTCCTCTTTTTCTTTGTTCTTGGGTTTTTTTCCCTCCAAATAGTATTTCCTCTGAAACATAAATTGTACATAACCATCTTGGGTGGGTTTGGTCTGCCACAGGGCTCCTAGGCTTCCTGGAGTGCCAGGCCTGAGCCTTGGTGGGTGCTCTGGAGCCCAGCCCCCCAGATGCAGGTTGGGAGGGCTTCCAGCAAAGCTTGGGGCTCCCCTCCGGACAAAGGGAACAGTGAGTGCTCAAGAGAGCATTGAAGGTCGTGTGCCCACACTGCTGGGCAGGGAGAGCCTGTGAGGAAGCCCTGGCTCTCAACACGAAGCCTGAAACAGTTGGTTGAGGAGCAGTAAATTAAAAGTATCAAAGGAGGCATTTAAGAATCCTCAGTGACACCCTGTGGCCTTTCCCTGGGCCCATTCTTGTCTCTGAATTACCCCTCAAACCTCTTTCGGCATCCCCAACCCCAGTTCCACCCTGAACCGGCACCCTTCAGTCTGCACAGGAGCCTGGGGGTGAAGGCGGCCCTGAAGAGCTTCCCTGGACCCAGGAGCACATTTTCTGTCAGTATTACCCATCCTGCCCCGCATGCCAGGTCTAGCCTGGCCCTCAGAAGCCACAGCACCCCGTGTGCCTGCACTGCCGGCTCCTGCCCTGGTGACAGCTCAAGGATCCGTGGCTGGCCATTCCACAGGCTCCCTCGGGGGTCCCAGGTGGCCCTTTGGCTCAGTGTTTGCACTCTGCTTTCTTTGCTCTTCAAGCTGCACTGTTGGGCACGGGATACTGGCATGTGGTTTTCCTCTCCCTGGAGGACAGGTGTCATGGTTTTGGGGCTGTGTGCACTGCTCGGAAATGGGTAGGGCAGGGGACTGTGGCCAAGTCATGGAGAGGGGCCAGGACCCTTCTGGAGCCAGAGAGGACTGAAGGTTCAGCTGAGCCAGGATGGAGCAGAGGTGCCCACAGCAGCCTTTTCCCCTAACTCTTACCCCGCCTGAGGGATGGCCTGTCCCAGTGCCCCCTGGGATCCTGGCATGGCCTGAGCATCCTGGCCCCGGAAAGTCTGGTTACGTGGGGACCCCTGTCCTGTCTTTCTCCCCTGGCCCACTGCATTGCCTCCCCTGAAGACCCGTCACCCAGCCGGAGGGTCCCTCCTGTCCCACAGTGGGAGCCCAGAGAAAAGAAATAATTTGCTAATTTGGGCCCAGAAGCTGGGGTGGGAGTGCCAGGCCAGAGGTGGGGCTGGCGCACGGCAGGCAGTTGATGTCTGCCCCCCACATCATGTTCTGAAGCGTCATCAGTGGGACTGTCCTCAGCTCCAGAGTGGCTGCAAAGCCAGGGGCTGCGGCCCGGGGTGAGATGAGGAAGGACACATGGTGTGGCAGCGTTTTCGGTTTGGCTTTCTCTCCCCCTCCTCTGAGGACTTTCTTTTGTAAAGCAGAAGTAAATGTTTTTTAAACAAATCTGTGGATGAAATAGAAGCTGAAATGTCCTCTTGGAATATTCAGCATCAGAACCTCATGGGACTGTGAATTCATCCAGAATTCTCTTTTGCCATCAGGCCGAGCTTTTAAAGAAAAATTGTTCTCTAACCAGGATTGTAACAAAAGTGTAAATACTATTTCAGAGATGAAAGTCGATGGTGCAAATATGTATATAATGTATTGTATTTTTACAATGATTGTCGCATGACTGCCCCACCCCCTTTTGTACTCCATATTTGTCTTCCAGAAACCTCTCCGGCCTTTTCTCCTGTGTCTCTTAATCCAATAATTGTATTACTGCCATTAAAGGATGCAGTTATTTTAAATAACCTCCTGGTCTCCTTGCTGCCCAGAGGGACCGGGATGGAGAAGGCAGGGTGCCCTGTGGACTCTGCTGCCTCCTCCTCCCTGCAGTGGCCTTGTGGGACAGCGGCAGTTTGGGGCCTGCAAGAGTGAGGACATGGGGAGAGTGTGTAGGCCTGGGACTGTGTGTCCTGGGACTGTGTGCACATGGGCCTCACGGGCAGTGGTTGATGAGGATTTCTTGACTACAGAGGACCAAGCTTGTCTGTGTTGAGTGGGAACTGTGTGTTTGAATTTGAATTTTGATCTGTTCCCTGGCCAGTGACAGGTGACCTGACCAGTCTTGGGTCCTGGGGGGTGGCAGTGAGCTGTAGGTCCAGTAAACCACTTGAGATGCTGATCACTTTGTTATAAAATAGGCTTTGGCTGGGTGTGGTGGTATAGACCTACAATCCGAGCTGTCAGGAGGCTGAGGCAGGAAGATCCTTGTAAGTCCAAGGGCAGCCTGGGCTACACTGACTTCAAGGTTAGCCTGCACTACGTACCGTGGAGGGTGGCATGTCCAGAGCTGGCAGAGATGGGTCTATGTTTTGTTCTTCCTTCCAGCTGGCCTCAAACCTTCAATCCTGCCTCAGCCTCTTGAGCAGCTGGGATTATAGGTGTGTACCACCACATGCAGCTTTTTAAAAATTCTAACTGCATTTTTTGTTTTCCTACATGAGGCTGCGGATGGAACCCAGGGCCCAGCCCATGTTAGTGTGTTGTCTTCACTTTATAGTTCAGGCTGGCTCTGAGCTCACTATGTAGCCCAGGCAAGCCTTGAACTCAGCAATCCTCCTGTCTCTGCCTCCCAAGTGCTGGGATTACAATTACCTGCTTTATTTTAACAGGATCTCATTAAGTGACTAAATTGCCCAGCCTGGGTTTGAACTTGTGATCTTGCCTCAGCCTCCCAAAATGGGATTACAGGCCTGTGCCACCACACCCAGGTTTTAGCAGCTTTTGCAATTTTTTTTTTTTTTTTTTGAGACAGGGTCTCACTTTGTAGTCCAGGCTGGCCCTGAGCTCACTATGTAGCCCAGGCTAGTCTTCAAGTCAGCAGTCTTGCTGTCTCTGCCTCCTAAGTGCTGGGATGACAGGCCTGAGCCACCACGCCCAGCACTGTGGTGTGTGGTGTTGATGGCTGGTGGGTGTGAGTCACCACGCCTGGTATTATTGTACGTGGTTACCGGGATCGAACCAGGAACCTGGTGCTTGCTAGGCAGGTGCCAGAACCACTGAGCTAAATCTCCAGCCCCCCTGATGATTCTTTATGGTATTCAACTATTTCCCTTTCTGGCTTGAAGAAATCATTTCCTCCACCAAGAATGTGAAGAATGTATCTATTGCAAGTATTTCCAATTCTCACTGGAGCCAATGACTACTCCACATAGTTGCAGCCACAGCCCTGTCCTGGGCCACTTGACTTCTCTCCTGGGCCAGCTCTCCCTCTCCACCAGAGCACCCTCTCAGAGAGACAGGAGCAGATCCAGAGAGCAGGGCCTGGCGCTACAGCCCCACGGTGTTGGAGGGGCTTCGGACTCTCCCTGTTCATGAAAGGTTTAAAATGGAGAGTGACATAGGGCTGGGGATTTAGCTCAAATGTTACCACACCAACCTTGGATGCACAGGGGCCCAAGTTTGATCCCTGGGGGTAAAAAAAGTGGAGAGGGACAGCCTGGGTTCACTTAGAACTTCCTGCCCCACTAAGCCTGTTTCCCACCAGCTGCTGCCCCCACCCCTCCCCGCCACTTAGGTCAGCCTGTCCTGGGACTCCCAGGGATCCTCTTGCCTCAGCCTCCAGAGTGCTAGGATTACAGCAGTGCGCCACCACAGAGGGTCTGCCTCCTCCTTTGAGACAGGCCTCTGCATTTGTTCCTCTCCCTCCGCTTGCTACTCTTGTGTCAGATCTTGCAACTCAGCAGCTTCAAGCCACTGCCTGGATCTGGGTATTTCTGTCAGGCAGCAGTCACTCAAACACTGGGTGGGGTCAAGAAGGTGGCCTCACTGGCTTCCCAGTAGGAACCACTGATGCCTGGAGGCCCCAGTTTCCCCCCTTGGGGCCTCAGGGGGTTTTCAGCAGGGTGACTGGCTTCCCCTGGAGCAGGAGATCCAAGAGCCTGAGGCAAACCCCAATCCTTCCCTACCCCTCTCCTTCCTTCCCTCATTTTCTCTCAGTACTGAGGATTGATTGAGCCCAGGAGTTTCACATCAAGTTACATCCTCAGCCCTTTTTATGTCTTGAGACAGGATTTTGCTAAATCAGTAAGTTGCCCAGGCAGGACTAGAACTTGGGATCTTCCTGTCTCAGCCTCCCTTGGTGCTGGCATCGCAGGCGCGCCTGGCTAGTTTACAGCCTGCCCCATTGTAAATCCTAGAGCACCTTCTGTGAGCATTGCCTATTTCATAACCGGAGGACCTGGCTCAAGGGTGTGGAGAGTGCAGTGAGGTGTTGCAGTGTCCCGGTGAAGGGCCAGGGTTGAGGGGGACAGAGAGACAGAGGGCTGTCACCAGCCAGTCTGCCTGTTTCATGCTCTCCCTCTCACAGCCTCTCCACAGAGCAGCAGAGGGATCCGCTCACCATTCCCCAGAGAAGGGACCCCAGCAGGGCCTGGGCCACCAGGAGGAGACTCCAGTGTGGGTAGAAAAGGCTGCCCCACGTGTCCTGAGTAATCAAGCCATCATTTCGGGATGCTGTGAGTGTGCGTGCAGCCCCAAGAAACCTGTGCTCCTGCCTGGCCTTGCTGTCTCTTCCCTGGGAATCTACCCCATTAGTAAGTCAGTCAACAAACACTTCTTTGTGTTCTGAGCAAAGTGGAGGGGGATCCTCAGGACATTGCAGAGCTGCTGCTGCTTGCAAAGGGCCCCGAAACTGTAAGGAGTGACAGTTTTAGGTGCTGCTCAAAGTGACTGAGATGCATCATTGTACACTTGACCCTCAAAAGAGTATAAGGAAGTGACTTTTTTTTTTTGAGACAGGGTCTCGCTTTGTAGTTTAGGCTGGCCCTGAGCTCACTAATGTAGCCCAGGCAAGCCGCTGCGAACTCTTCTCTGCCTCCCAAGTGCTGGGATGACAGGTGTGAGCCACCACGCCCAGCACTGTGGTACGTGGTATTGATTGCTGGTGGACATGAGTCACCACACCCAGCATTGTATGTGGTTACCGGGATCGAACTCAGGACCTTGCGCTTGCAAGTCAGGCGCCGGAACCACTGAGCTAAATCTCCAGCCCCCACTACCTCTACTTTTAAAGCAGAAATATGAGTACTAAATCTTATGAATTGAGGTGTGAGCATTGTCTAGGAACATAGTGAAGATTTTTTGGTATCAAACATCAAATTCAGGGTCTTGAACTTGGCAGGTAGATACTGCACAGCTGAGGTGTATCCCCAACCAGGAGTTTACTTTCACTAGACTTTGCATTTGGTATAATGTTCACTTTTTTGTTTGTTTTGTTATTGATGCTGGTGGTTTTTTCAAGACAAGACCTCATTATGTAGTTCAGGGTGTCCTTAACTCCTTATGTGGCCCAGGCTAGATTTGAACTTGAAGAGATCCTCCTGCCTCAGGCTTCTAAGTCTGGCTAATAGTATATTTTGTTTTTATTTTTTCTTTGAGACAAGTTCTTGTTATGTAGCCCAGGCTGGCCTGGAACTCTTTAGCAGTCCTCCTACCTCAGGCTCCCAAGTGCTGGGATTTCAGGAGTGTGGCATTATCGCTGGCACCACTATTTTTTAAAAATGAAAAAGGCATGTGAAAAAATACTTTGTTAAACGACTTATTTTACATCTGCATAGAATTGTACAGTAATACAACAAAATAGTAACTGCTCATTGATGAGATTACTGGTAGGTTTTACTCTTCTGTCTGGGATCCCCGGGGTTTTCAGAGACTGCACATTAAGAACCTACAGTTTTGTTTGTAGCCACTGGAATTAAGCTTAAAAAACAAAACAACTACAAGTGCAAACAAAACTACAAGTCCAGCAGACCTCGCGCCGGGACTTCTGAAGCCCGACCTTCCCCGGAGGCGATGACAGCTGGGATTTGTAGTCTGCAGGAGAAAGCAAGGCGGGACGCGAACTACCGGCATAGATGACAGAGGGAATCGCCGCTGCTTCGACCAATGGACAGCGCGTAGTGAGCATGAATAGCGAGTGAACTACCAATGTTACGCCGCTCTGTGTGAGTGACGTGAACCGCAGCCTACGGGCGCCCCAAGAGGCGGGGCGGCGCGCGGCGGCCCTAGTGTGAACCATGGGAGGCAGCTGGTGGTGGGCTCGGGTCGCCCGCCTGGCCCGAGTCCGCTTCCGGGGGGCCCTGCGGCCTCCTCAGCGGCTCCGGAGCGGAGGCGCCCGGGGGTCCTTCGCCCCGGGCCACGGTCCCCGCGCCGGGGCTTCGCCGCCCCCAGTGTCCGACCTGGACCGTGCGGACGCCTGGCTCCTCCGGAAGGCTCACGAAACAGGTCCGTGGCAGGGACTGGGGTCGAGCCGGGCAAGAGCGAGGCTCTGTAGCCCGGCGTGAGAACGCGTGTGCCGGTGACGAGGGTGCTTCCTCGGCTGGAAGCAGGGCCCGTCTCAGCATCGACAGGGGCTTCCGTATGGGCGCAGAGGTACGCTGGCTCTAGGGTGCAGGCTATGCGTACTGGGCAAGGGCTTGGGCGAGCGGGTACAGGGTCCGGGCCGCTGTGAGGCTCCGGGAGGCAGCTCGGCTAGGAAAAGTGACCGACAGAATTGCGCTTGCTGGCTGAGAGGGCTCCCTGACCCCCAGGCAGAGGGTCTCCTGCCTCAAGGGTCTGCACGGGCGGCCGAGGTGACCACTCTGCAGAGTGCAGCTCCCCGCAGAAGATAGGGGCACTCCGGATTGGAGGGGAGTGCAGCCAATAGTGGCAAGGCTCTCTGCTGATTGGAGGAAGAGGCGATCCCGGCTGCAGGGGGAGGAGCCTCAAGGGGGCGGGGTGACAGGTCGGAGGGAATGGGGTGTCAGATATAGGATGGTGTGGGGGACTTGTACTAGGACCAGCCTGTTGGCACTACACGGACTTGAGCTGGGAGAAGTGTGGATGCTTTGAAGTCGGCCCTACACAGTAGGAGAGGATGGGATTTGAAGGACGTGAAAGAGGATGCTGGAGAGAGGCCAGGGTTAAGGGGTCTGTCCCAGGGATCTGAGAAAGAAGGGTGGTAGGGAATTCACATGCGGGGAGGAGTTGGACAAGATGGTCCCCTGGAGTCTTTCTGTGTAGACTGGAGGGCTTCCCTTTTGGCTCTCGATCGCCCTCTAGGTTCCAGAGTGGCCAATTTAAATCTTTGGTGTTGCAGAATTTAGGCACGAGGATGGGCCAGAGGGTTAGCTCAGTGGTTCCGGCGCCTGCCTTGCAAGCGCAAGGACATGAGTTCGATCCCGGTAACCACATATAATGCTGGACGTGGAGACACGCCCACCAACAATCAACACCGCATACCACACACACGTGGTGGTTCACGCCTGTAATCCCAGCACTTGGGAGGCAGAGACAGGAGGATTGCTGAGTTCGCAGTGGCTTGCCTGGGCACCATAGTGAGCTCAGGGCCAGCCTGAACTACAACGCGAGACCCTGTCTGAAAAAGCAAAAAAAAAAAAAAAAAGAATTTAGGGGCAAGGAGCTGGAAATGTGCTGAGGTGACTGAAAGGATGAGGTGTAGTGGGGGCTTCCTGAAAGAGGTGGGGACTTGGCCTCCTCATGGACGTGGGACAGGAAACCCCCTCAGGTTGACTGGTGATGTGGAGACCTTACGCTGCCTTTCCCTCAGCCTTCCTGTCCTGGTTCCGCAATGGCCTCCTAGCTTCGGGCATCGGGGTCATCTCCTTCATGCAGAGTGACATGGGCCGGGAAGCTGCCTATGGTGAGTGCTGACCACCCTCACGCAGGGAGCGAGGGTGCTCTGACCCCTGTCCAGAGTGCTGGCCTCCTGCCACTGGTGGCCCAGGACAGGCTTTGGGCCTGACTCCACTTCTCAAAGCTGAGGGCCCAGAACCCCTACGCTCTAGCCCTGGACCCCCCGCCCCGTTTGACACCCCTATGGCTTCTTGGCCCTGCCCCCACAGCGTCCCCTCTTCTTCCTGCCTGTCTGATGGCCCCCTCTCCCTCTCGCAGGCTTCTTCCTGCTGGGTGGCCTGTGCGTGGTGTGGGGCGGTGCCTCCTACACCGTGGGCCTGGCCTCACTGCGGGGACCCATGCAACTGTCGCTGGGGGGTGCGGCGGCTGGCGTGGGCGCGGTCCTGGCTGCCAGCCTGCTGTGGGCCTGCGCTGTGGGCCTCTACATGGGCCAGCTTGAGCTCGACGTGGAACTGGTGCCTGATGACGATGGGGCGGCCACTGCTGAAGGCCCTGATGAAGCTGGCCGGCCGCCGCCCGAGTGAGCAGCAGGGCTCTGGGGACCGGCCCGAGGACTGGGACATTAAAACCTGAGCTCCCCACGCTCCAGACTCCAGACTCTGAGTGGTGGCTCCCATTCCTTGGGGAAGGCG
This sequence comes from Thryonomys swinderianus, assembly GCA_004025085.1. Lineage (NCBI taxonomy): Eukaryota > Metazoa > Chordata > Mammalia > Rodentia > Thryonomyidae > Thryonomys > Thryonomys swinderianus. The sequence goes on from PVIC010018790.1 coordinate 13,807, forward strand.
GGCCTGGAGGAGGATGGGGTCGGGAGGGGAGAGCAGGAAAGGGAGCAGGCAGCAGGGAGAGGGGGAAGGAGAGGAGGAGGGAAGGAGGAAGAGAAAGGAGAGGATGAGGAGGGAGGAGGAGGTGGACAAGCGAGGCCTGCAGGCGGACACCAGGCGATGGCAACAGGTTTTAATCCTGGGCCGCAGCTCTTAGTCCCCCTTGTGTGGCGCCCTGGGGCCTGTGAGCCCGAGCCCAGGGCAGGGCAGGCTGAGCGCAGGACAGAGCGTGGCGGGCAGACGCGGGCACACGAGGCTCAGCTCGGCTGGCGCATAGCGGATGGCTCCAGGGGCACAGAAGCCACGCACCACGGGTGGCAGGAGGCCCGCAGGCAGCAGGGCAGGGGGCAGCGGCGGCGGCAGCGGCGGCCGGTCTCGCGCGGGCTCCGGGTCCCAGGGCCGCAGGGTGCCCCGGATGACGGATGTGAATCCTGGCCGCCTGGATGTGCGGCGCTGCTCCGCGGCTCGCTCGCCCCCGCTGTCTTCCGGGCCTGTGGCTTCCCGCGCCCTCGGCTCCACTTTGATGCGCTTGCCCCGGGCCTGGGGGGTATCGTCTTGGTCCGGGGGCCCGGCCTGTTTCCCTTTTGTCGGAGAGCCCCTCTCTGAAAGAGGAAGAACCGGGTGAGTCGGTGGGGTCCTGGCCCTCAGTTTCCCGGACCGCAGACGCGTCAGTACGCAGACCCAGGAGCGTCAGCAGATGGAGCGGAGCCCCGGAAGGGAGGCACTCAGCAGTGCCTGGGGGCGTGTCGGTCATCACAGCTGGGCAGCCTGCCCCTGGCACCCAGAGGGCAGAGACCGGGAGTCGAACAGGGTCAGCCCACGCCCCAGAGCATCAGCCTGAACCGGCAGGCAGGCAGGAGGGAGAAGCCCTGGGCAGACCCGCGCCGCCCTGGTGCACCCCGCAGCCGCCTGTCCTACGCCAGCCACTGGCCACAGTGTGAGGAGGACCTCTGAGGACTTGGGCTTTTTTTGGAGACAGGGTCTCACTGCGTAGTTGAGGCTGGCCTTGAATTCATGGCGGTCCTCTTGCCTCAGCCTCTCAGAGTGCTGAGATGAATGGTGTGTGCCCAGCAGCGGACTTCTAATTTTAACGTTCATGTGCACACAGGCTGGTGGCCTCACAACTGGACCAAACTCCCAGTGGTCCCTCTGGGCTTCCCCGGAGCCGTGGGTGCAGGGAAGGGGTTTACCGGTGGGCTCCGGCCCTGGGCTGGACGTGTCCTCACAGGCTCCACTGGCTGGAAGCTGGAAGGTATCCAGAGGGGTCTGGCCATTCTCAGCATGGCTGGGGAGAAGGAGTAGTTGGAGAGCCAGTGATCTCAGCCACAGGCCTCGGCTAGCCCTCCTGTCCCACACCGGGCCAGGACTGAGCACAGCTCCCTCACGAGAGCAGGCACTCCCACCCAGGGGCCGACCCCAACCCCAAGCTGGTTTCTTCCTGCTTGGCTCTCTCTTCTGAGGCCAGACCTGCACCACCACTGGGCACCAGGATGCCACCACCTGGTATCCCTACATGGCTCTGCTCATCAGAGCTCAGCATCTTCCTTCTAAACTTATTTCTCCTCTCCAGAGCCCTGCAAAGCCGGAGGCCCGGTGGAAAGTGCCCTGGTCCTTCATCGCAGCCTTGGAGTCAGGCATTGCCAAGACCTGCCCCAGCTCTTCCCTGACCCTCTCAATAGCAGCAAGGAGAGCCTTCCAAGAACCACATCTCCAGCCCTAGAGTCTTCCACTGCTCTCCAGGGCCCCTCAGTCAAAAGACTCCACAGTCACACCTTTGTAGTTCAGGCTGACCCTGAGCTCACCCTGTAGCCCAGACAAGCCTCGAACTCAGCAGCCCTCCTGCCTCTGTTTCCCCAGTGCTGGGATGACAAGCATGAGCTACCACACGTGGCTTTGTGGTATGTGGTTACCAGGGATTGAACTAGGGACCTTGCACTTGCCAGGCAGATCCCAGGACGACTGAGCTAAATCCCTGGCACTTGCAGCCTTTTTTCTGGTGACTGTAACCTCCAGCATCGTGTGCTCCCATTCCTTCTGTGTACAGGTCAGGCTGTTGGTTCTTTGACTCTGCTGGGCCCCCTGCTGGCAACACCCTTCCCCACTTGGCAATCCTCCTGCCTCAGCCTCCCAGAGTCCTGAGGTGACAGGCACGTGCCACTCCCCCAGCTTCACCTTGGCTTCTTTCCATGAGTTGGTTTACACCTCTCCACTCCCCAGGGCCCCAGAGTCCAGTCTGGACCTCACACTGGGCCGGAGGCTGTTGCAAGCCTGCCCGCTCCAGTGGCAGTTCTGTCCCTGCAGCTCTAGCCCTCCGCTCCCACTTGCTGCCCCTTCCTGTTGGCTTGTTCTGCCCCGGTGGGTACAGCAGCCCCAGCCCTAACAGGAAGGTGCAGTCCATGGCGGTCACCTGAGAACATGGCTGACCCAGAGCACGTGGTGCTCCCCTGGGCTCTTCCCGCTCCCCGCCACGGTGGCCACCGACTGTAGCCACACGAAGCCGCCTGTGCGCTGCAGCCAGCGGTAGTAACCGGTCATCACCTGGCCCTTGTCCAGCACTGGGCCCAGCCCGGCAGGAGAGACGAAGGGACGGGGGAAGATGGCCAGGGAGACAGGCACATGGACGGGCCAAGAGGGGCGGACAGCAGGGCGGGGAGACAGAGAGTGGAGTGAGAGGGAGCAGCGGGCAGTGGGGCGGGGCTTCAGGGGCACGTGGCAGAGACCCCACCGCCCACCCCTCCTGAGCGGGGCTCGGAGTCCTTGAGGTTCTTCCAGTGCTGACCAGGCCCCTGGTGCTGTAGGTGCAGCAGGAGGGACCGCGGCCAGCTCGGAAGAAGGAATTCCTGGGGGCAAGGACAGCGGGGATGGTGTCAGAGGTGGGCCTCACAGTCCAGGTGGCTTTGGCGGATCCTGGTGGCGTCCTGTCCGTGGACAAATTGATAGCAGCTGCGGCCCACCAGCTCCGAGGGCCCCAGGTCCATATGGTCGCTGACCCTGGGGTGACAGGAGAGGAACCTAAGCTGGCCCGAGAGCACACAGAGCCCAGGCCCTCGCTGTGCGGCGCCCTGGGCACGTTTGCCCCTCTGCCCAACAGACACAGAAGCAGCCCACCCAGGGCGCCTGTGAGCATGCGCAGAGTCCGGCACTGCGGAGGCTCTGGCCCAGGGTTAGTGAGCAGTTCGAGCGCCCCACTGCCTGGTGCAGGACAAGCGGGAGGGAGGCGAGACGGAAGACAGGCTCCGGAAGGGTGGGAGGGTGGGGACCCCAGCAAGGCCGTGGCGTGGCTGTTGCCTCCTTTGCCCCTTTACCGGCCCCTGGCTCCTCCTCCTCCTCTGGGGCTCCCAGGCCAGCCTGACTTCCCACAGAACCCGCCCTCCTGGGCTCCCTTGCACTCGCCCTAGCCCCCAACCCCGGTACCTGCTCTCACAAGCAAGGATGGTGAGACCCAGGCTGAGACGGAAGACGATCATGTGTCCGTGGAGCGGCAGCTCTGCCAGAGGGGCTGGGGGCAACGTGTGGCCCAGGGCCACGAGGCCCAGGGCACGGGCGCGCAGGCGCCCCGTCACATGGATGACCTGCTGGGGGCGCAAGGTTGGTGGAGGGGCAAGGCAGGGTGAGGGTGTCCAGGTGGGAGAAGGTGGATCTATGGGGAGGGGCGTGGCCGGGAGGCGGGACAGTGGGGGCGGGGCCGGCTGGTGGGCGGGGCCGGAGAGCCACAGATCCCTCACGGGTCACCTTGCCAGGTTCCGTCCAGCCCCCACGGGCGTGAGGCACAGGGGCAGTGTGGCTCCCCGGCCCCAGCCTGTGCCCTCGGTCACTCTCCGGCCTGGGGCAGGGCTGGCAGAGGTGTCAGAGCTCCCCCAGGCGAGCGCCCACCTTGTACCCCGAGGCCTTGACGTGTAGCCCCCTCTTGGTGAGCGTGGACTTCATGCGGACGAAGAAGGAGCGCTCCTGCACCCAGGCGGAAGGCGGGGCCGCGGCGGGGCTGGCATCTGCGAGGAGAGGCAGTTACACCCGGGAGAGGAGAGGCCATGCCGCACGGGCACCCCTGCCTGGGAGGCAGCAGCCCGGGTTCTGAGGTCCCCATCGCGCGGGCTGCTTGGCTCTCCGCCCCCTCTGACACTCGCACTCCCTCCCTCCCCGGGCTTGGGTCCTCTCTGGGGACAGATTCGTGTCCCCTTGGACGGTGAGCCAGGAGGGGAAGGAGGAGGCCCCTGTATCCCCAGCGTGACCCCAGCATCGGACCTGCTCACAGCGGCCGCGGGGTCACGGACACCACCCCGAACGCTGCAGAAGTGACGCGGCTCCCTCTGCGCTAAGCGAGCCCGGGGTAGGACGGACAGCCGCACCTCGGGAGTAGAAGGCACTGCGGTCACAGCACCCCGGGCTGCACCGCCGAGAGCGCAGATTCCCGCGGGGGAGAAGGCTTAGGAGCTCAGGCCCTGAGCCAGACAAACGGCCTACGGCGGTGTGATCTGGGGGATCGCCTGGCTTCTCTGTGCTGTGCCCGCTTCCTTTTCTTTTCTTTTTTGTAACAAGGATCAAAGTCAGGACCTCGCGCTTATGAGGCAGGCGCGGCGCCCCTGAGCTAAATCCCCAGCTCGGTGCCCCGCGTCTCCTCTGGAAAGTGGAGAGGATTTGTTGTGTGGGTTTGGGGTCAGGACCCAACGCGGTTAGGGAAGGCACAGGACGCGATGCGCCCAGCCACCAGCCTCTCTCAGCAGCGGGGGTGGGGGTGGGGTTTTAAAGCTCACTTTCTGGGGAGCCTGGCGCTCAGTTTTAGGGAGCCAAGTCTCACCAACTCTGGTTCGTGGAGAGGGGGGTTTTGTACACCCAGGATTCTCTCAGTACCGAGTGTCATGTGCCCCTAGTCTACACTCAGGGTTCATACTTTGGAGGATCCTTGGAATTACCTATCTCAGGGACATCGGTCAGCGAAGAGGAAGAGGAGGAAGAAGAGACGGAGGTTGGGGTAGGGGGCCCGGGGGTTGGTGCCCGCAGCCCCAGTTGCTCCAGGACCTCTGAGTGGTCCCCGGGGTGGATGTAATCAAAGACGCTGCTGCCCGTCAGTTCCACCTGCCGGCAACAGAAGGGAGTGCAGGGGTGGCTGAGGTGCTTGTGCGACCACTTGGGTTGGCACCCCAGCACAGGGGCACAGCACATAGATTTGGTTTTATTGTTTGCTTGTTTTTGTACTGAGGGCTGAACTCAGGCCCCTCACACTGTTCCCCCTTACAACCCCGCCCCCACACAACCCCTTCCTTACCCTGGAGTGATGGCACACACCTATAATCCCAATCCCTGGGAGGTTGAGGCAGGAGGACTGATGGGAGGGTTTTGATTGTTTGTGATACTGGGGATTGAACTCAGGACTTTGGGCTTGCCAAGCAAGGGAGATGCCACTGAGCTAAATCCCTGGTGGCTTGCTGGGAGTTTAAGGGCAGCCTGAAATATGTAACAACCCTGTCTCAAATACACACGCACACATGCATGCACAAGACCCCTCCTTCCTTTTGTAGTCTTCCTCCAAGAATGTCCAACAGCTCACTGAAAAGCTCCCCACAAGGACCAAATCGCCAAATACACTGAACTCTCCAAATTCCTTAGTCTTTCTTTCTTCTTTCCTTCCTTTCTTCAGTTCTTTTTTTGAGATAGGGTTTTGCTTTGTAGTTCAGACTGGCCCTGAGCTCACTATGTAGCCCAGGCAAGTCTCGAACTCATGGCAATCCTCCTGCCTCTGCTTCCCCAGTGCTGGGATTACAGGTATGAGCCACCATGCCTAGCACTGTGATATGTGGTACCAGGGATCAAACTCAGGACCTTGCTCTTGCCAGACAGATGCCAGAACCCCTGAGCTAAATCCCTGGGCCTCCAAATTTCTTATTTGCCAGAATGTTTGGGAAAATGACAGAAGGTAAGAGTAATTGGTATGAAAACAATTGGCAAGCCTGGTTGCTGCAGGAGGCCAAAGCTTCTCCCTGCCCTCACAGGCAGGAGCCTCAAACACGACACGACACAGGCTTCCCATAAGAATTACTGAAAGCCAGCCGGGTGTGGTGGTACACATCTGTGATCCCAGCACTCAGGAGGCTGAGGTAGGAGAGCCTGGAGCCCAGCTTGGGCAATTTAGAGACTCAGTGAGACCTTGTCTTACACAAGCAGACAGACACAGAAACAAATTAATGGAAGGCCTGGGGCCTACAAAGTCAGTGTGAAGATCCTGGGTTCGATTCCCCTGTACTGCACAGGAAACAACTCTGTTTCTGTAAACTTTTTAAAAAGAACAAGTGTTGGCAAACATCATGGACCTCGCTATCCAGTCACTGATGAGCTGACCTTCCAGCGCATGCGCTTTCTTCAGACGGAGCTATTTTAACAACCTCCTCCGCCTGTGTGGAGCCATGTGCGGTTCTAGGGAACAGCTGTGGGAACCACAGATCCAGGCCTCGTTTTTTCTTCAGTGCTGAGATGGGGCACCAGGAGCGCTGGGCACACGCGGCTGCTGGGGCCTTACCTGTGAGAGACCCAGGTAGATAGAGACGGTTTCGGAGATGTACAGGAATTTTCCTTCTTGGTTCAAGGCGAACACGAAGCCGTCCAGGGACTGCAGTTGAGGAAACACAGGGCGGGAGAAGGCAGGATTCTGCCCCCAGCCTGGGTCTCCCTGAGGGGTGCAGTGAACCCGGGGGTCGGGCGGCAGGGGGCGCGCGAGCGTTCGCCACGGGGTACTCGCGAGGCGCAGAGCGCGGGAGCGAGCAGAGGACGCGGTTCCGCGCGCGGCCACCAGGTGGCAGCAGGGAGCGGCAGCGGGGCCTCACCTGCAGAATGTGTCCTCCCAGGTGCTGCTCAAAGACCTCGGTGACCAGTGCTGCGGGGCCTCGGCGGCCAGGGGCTGGGGGCGGAGGGAAGAGTGCGCAATCCCGTTGGTCTGGCGGACCCAGTCCCGGGCGGCCGTGAACAGCCTCTCTACTAAATGTTCTGCGTCACTCCAGGCCTGGGGCCACCCTGGAGGGCAGGGACCCCGCGGGGTTGGGCTGGCGTGGTGGGGAGGGCCCCAGTTGCGGGGCCTAGTGATTGAGTGACTTAGACACATTACCCTGAGGAGGGCACAGCGAGGACTCCCCACAAGCAGCCTGAACCCTACTGTCCCTGTCCTGTCCTGGGCAATGCTGGGGCCACCGCGGAGACCAGCACAACTCAGTGCCCTGGCCTGATTCCAAGCAAGAAAGGAAAACACAGAATTCGCGTCTGTGCCCGAGGCCGTTCAGGTCCGATGGCGATAAAGAGACACAGCCTGCAGCTGAGGCACATGCTGTAATCCCAGAATTTGGGAGGCTGAGGCAGGAGGATCGCTGAGTTCGAGGACAGTTTGGGGTACACAGTGATTTCAAGGCCAACCTGAACTACATAATGAGACGCTGTTCTAAAAACAACAACAACAACAAACCACCAAGTAACTAAACACGCAAAATAGCTGGGAATGTAGTTCAATGTGAAGGCCTTGGGTTCCGTCCGATACTTCCTCCAAAAACAAAGGGGAAAAAGGAAAACATCGGTAAAGAACTTGAACACTTTTCCAAAGATGTGAAACGGAGAGTGAGCACACGTTACTCAGCCTTACTGTCATTTGGGAAACGAGCGGCCTGCGAGGGTTACGAAGGGGACACAGAAAGCCCGCGCCTGTGGGGGCGAAGAAGCGCACCTCGATGGCTGCCCGGCTGTCAGTGCTCGGGTAGCAGCCGCCGCGGGAGAACCGGGCGATCGGCTCCCAAGTAAACACCCACTGTGAGGTGTGCAAGCAGGCGCCTGAGAGAAAGGCTCGTAGCAAATGCAGGTCTGTGCACAGCCGTGCCAGCAGGGGCCACCGCATCTGAGAGGCAAAACGAAACCCGGCGCCCCCCAGCGACCAGTGGAGAGGTTGCAGAGCACAGCACGGTTTAGACAAAAAGTGGGGGGGGGGGGGCTTAGTACGTGGGCGGCAGTGGGTTCCTCCGCCTGCACCACCACAGAGAGGGAAGACAAGCTGTCATCCGAGCCCTCTGGGAAGCTGAGGCAGGAGGGTCCCAAGCCACTGAGTCGAATCTCCAGTACTGAGGGGGAAAAGAAAAAGATAAAAAGAAAAAGGAAGCAGTGGCCACATATGTGAAATACTCAGGACTGACGCATCTATCACCACAGGGGAGAAGGAGACGCTGGCTGCCTGTCAGGCATGGGGACTTTTTCTGGGTGATGGAAATGCTATGGAACCAGATGGAGGTGACAGGGCCTCTAGCACGGTTGCCCTGGAGGCCACAAATTTGCATATTACCAAATGACCAATTTTGTCTGTTTTTCTGGTCCTGGGGACTGACCCAGGGACTTCACACTGAGCTATATTCTCAGCCCTTTCCTTTTACATTTTTTAAATTTTGAGACAGCATGTTGCTAAGTCACTGTCCAGGCTCAAAATTGGGTTCTTATGCCTCAGCCACCCAGGGGCTGGGATCAGAGGGCTGCACCAATACGATTGGCTTAAAATGACCAATTTTACCCCAGTGATTTTTTTTTTGAAAAGGAGAGAGACACAAATAAACAGAGAAACTGAGAGAGAGAGACAGAGACAGAGACAGAGAAAGGGAGGGAGGGAGATGGAGACTGATGCGGCAGCACAGCCCCCGCACCCTTCCGTCAGGAGCAAGCCCCAAGCCTGGTGCTACAGGTTGGCAGGGGGGGTGTCTTGAACCCCGGTGCCCCTCATTCTGCAGAGGTGCCCCTGATCCAGAGATGGGGTGTTCTGGTCAGTGAAGGACACAGACCTTCAGGGTCCCCAAGCACCTAATTCCTGTGGGGTCAAGGGTGCAGGCCGAAGCCAAGCACCAGCGCTGCCCTGCCCTGCCCTGCCCTGCCCCGCCTCTCCATACCTCAGTTTCCCTGCTCTGTGGAGTGGGTTTGCAAGGAGCACCAGTCAGTTCAGTAGGCAGAAGGGCTGAGCCGCGAAGCCTGGGACCAGGTTAAGAGCGCAGCTGCTGCTGTTCCACTGAACCTCAAAACGCCAGGCAGCCCGCCCTGCACCCCAGCCTGAGCCGAGTACTCTCCCAGGAGGGCCCCCCACCCCCAGTCTCGTCCTCTCCTGGAGCTGTGGGAACAATATCTGAGGGGCTGGGGGACCCCCCCCCCCAGATGCAGCTCCAGCCAGCCCGGTGACAGGCGGGAACAATGCTGCCTGCTAATTGTCGCAATTTTCCCTGTCATTTTTGCTAATTCCTTCATTTTCCCTCTCCCGGATCAGCCCGGGTCAGACTGAGCTGCCGCAATTAACAGTGCTAATGGGCTCATCAGGATGGGGCACCCGGCCTGCGTTCCCCACGCGCGGTTCTGTCCCCCGCGATCGCGGGCTGCACGGTGGGTGCAGGGAGGGTGGACAGTGCCTCCCTAGGGCACAGCAGGTGGTGAGACCTCGAATTTTGCCTCAGCCTCGGCCGCTCCAGGCACCGTGCGGCTCCCTGGCTGTGCTGGCCGGGGCCTGTCTGGCACATGGTGTCATCGGCAAGGCCCGGGGTTTGTGTGTCCCCACTGCCACCTCCTGCAGCCCTCCCTGGGCTCCCTGCATCTGCCCTCGTGAGCATAGCTCCGTGGGTAGTCCATGGGCACCCCTCCTTGGTCCCACTGACCTCTGTGTGCCCCTCACCTCTACAGACTCACGGTCACCCACCAAATGGGGCCTACTGGCCTCAGGACCTTCACACAGGCTGTTCCCTCTTGCTCACCCCGGTATCTCAGCTCTTGGGGGGCGGTGCAGGATCTGTGATCTAGGCCGTCACCTGATCTGGGTCCACAGTCACCAGCAGTCCTGTACTGAGCCTTCTGAGGCACCCATCGAGGCTGAGTGAGCAAAGGATTGGAGGGAAAAGACATGGCGGCAAGGCGAGTGCTCAGTGCGAAAGGCAGCAAGCAGGAGAGGGGTAGGGTGGGGGTGGGGCGCTATGATGGCCGGGATGGTCCTTCTGGGGTGAGGCCTTCTGAACAAAGGAGCCCTGTGCAAGTGCAAAGGCCCCACGGTGGGGACGTGCTTGTCTCAGAAGGACTGGTGCTAGTGGGGGGTGAGCACTGGAGGACCCAGCCTGGGGGCAGGGATGCTGGCCTGAGCTGGGGTGGCACAGTGCCAGCTGATGTGGGGAGGGTGTGGGGCCCGAGAGGACAGGGAAGAGGCCCTGAGCTGGTGGAGTCTGGCTTCTCACCAGCTTGGAGGCCCAGGGCTAGACTTGAACAACTATTGTCCCATTTGGGGCACGGAGACCAAGGCGGAGGTGTATTGGTGTGACTGGGCCAAAGGCCTTCCGGGTCTGGAACTAAATTGTGCTTCCCTTTTGGGGCTTCCGCACAGATCCAGTGAGGTGCTTGTATAAAGTGCCCAGCCCAGTGAGTGTCTGGAATACCTGTTATGTATTGTTTATTTTATTATACTTTTATTTTCCATTTCTAGGGATTGAACCTAGAGCCTTCTCACTGAGCTGTACCCCCAACCCCTTCTAATTTTTATATTTTGAGGCAAGGTCTTTGCTAAGTCACTAGACAGTTTAGTGGGGGCTTGAATTTGCAATCCTCCTGCCTCAGCCTCCCAGTGTGATGGGATTAAAGGCATGCACCACCATGCTTGCTCTATATTGTCACTCTTTTTTCTTTTTTTTGAGACAGGGTCTTGCAGGTCAGGCTGGCCCTGAGCTCACTATGTAGCCCAGGCAAGACTGGAACTCACAGCAATCTTCCTGCCTCTGCCTCCCAAGGGCTGGGATGACAGGCGTGAGCCACCACTCCTGGCACTGTGGTGTGTGGTACTGATTGCTGGTGAGTGTGAGTCACCACGTCTGGTATTATTGTATGTGGTTACCGGGAATCAAACCATGGACCTTGTGCTTGCCAAGCAGGCACCAGAACCACTGAGCTAAATCTCGGGCCCTATATTGTCACCCTTATGGCGGAGGAGTATACCTGGGGACCCTCCTTTCAGACCACATCCTCAGTGTCTTCGTGGGGATCCTGAGGGCTGGCGCTGTTCCTTCTCCCGATTTCCCAACTTGAGGACCGGGAGGCGCATGCAGGGGGCTCCCACATGTCCTCCCCCCCCGTTGGTCCTGGCTGGCTGATGGCCGAGTCACCTCTGTGCTTTGATCTCACCAGCAGCCTCAGGAGGCCCAGCCAGGTAAAGGGGGCGCTGGTCGCCCTGGGCTCCCACGGCACCCCACCCTCCCCAGCTCGGGGACAATAGAGAAGATGTTTATCCCCCGCTGGCGCACGTGTTGTTCGCCGTAATCGCAGTAATCAGCCGCGCTAATGCACCATTCTCTCCCCGCCAGTCAATTCGCCTAATTACCGCCTGCGATGCCGGATTATTTAAATTTAAATGGTGATTTATTGCGAGTTTAATCAATGCTATTTTCTCTCCCCCTTGTCTGGGATCAGGGCAGCAGGGGAACTGGAGCTCCCTTTCTCAGCGCTAGGGACAGCCGGGGACGCTGGGGTGCCCCGTGCCCCGCGAGGCCCGACGGACACCTCTGGCGGGGAGACGCCAGGTAGACTCGGTAACGATGACGATCGCACCTCCAGGTACCAGGGACCCGGCCTGAGGGCTGATGAAACCAGGGCGTTGCGCTGCCCTCAAGCCGCCTGGACTCTACAGCGTGCCCAGGGCGCTGCTCGGTCGCTTCGCGGTCTCGGCCACTAGGGGGCGCCCCTCCAGGGCCGGACTTCGGTTTGTTTCGGACCGGATGCCGAGCGAACGGACAGCGCCGAAGGCGACCAGTAAGCCAGCCCAAGAGTCCGGCAAAGTGACAGGACACAGGGTGACTCGGCCCTGAGCTCGGCGCCACCTGTGCTCACTCCCTGGGGGAGGTCACGAAACTGGGGCGGGGCCGAGGCCGCGCAGGTTCCTGGGGCTTCTATCGAGGCCCCCATCACTCCTCTGTTATCCTTCCTGCACCTCCAAACGGGCAAATCCACACTCCAGGATGTTTGTGTCCCCTCTGGAACCCTGAAGTCCTGGGTGCGGGGTCTCTCTCCCTTTACAGAGTGGGCCAGGCATGGTGGTTCCCACCTGTCATCCTAGTCCTCAGGAGACTGAGGCAGGAGGATCCCTGCGAGCTCACTCCTCTCTCTCTGTCTGTCTCTCAGACTGGGCTCAGACTTTCAGCAATCCTCCTGCCTCAGCCTGCTGAGTGCTGGGATTGTGTGTGTGTCACTTCACCCAAGGGATCACTGTGAGTTTGAGGCTACCCTGGGCCACATAGTGAGTTCAAAGCCAGTCTGGACTGCATAGAGAATTCCAGTCTCAAAGAACAAAAACCCAAGCCAAAACCCAAATCCCGCTAGTGAGAGGGGCCATGGGTGAGTTCCCTCCCTCTCCTCCCTCGGTACAGCCTTTTCTTTTGTGATGATTCACCTTTTCCAATACCAATAAAAGGAATAATGTTTCGTTGCGGGGCCAAGTACATGAAATCGCCCCATCTCTTGTTCCCATTTCACAGATGAGTAAAGCGAGGTCTGCAGAGCAGAAGCAACCCGCGGCTACACGTAACTCCCGCGGCTACACGTAACTCCCGCGGCTCGCGGGTGGGGGAGCACACGCACTCACCGAGCCCAGCCGGTGGCCCCACGGCCCTGAGCCCCCAGGGCGGCGCCCCGAGCGCAGCGAAGCGGCGCAGGCGGAGGTAGGTGACGCTGAGGCGCACGATGGACGCCTTGTCCAGCTGGCTGGAGATGGCGCCGGGCAGCGGGAGCAGCTTGGACAGCTCGAAGAACTCCAGGTTTTCCTTCCCGCGCCGGGAGCGCGCCGCGTTGCGAGACTTCTCTTTGCGCTGCGCCTGCAGGCTGGCGGGCGGCACGGGGCGCGGCTGAGCGCGGCTGCACCCTCCGGAGGGGCGGCCCCGAGGGCGGGCGGGGGAGGCGTCCTCCCGGGGAGGGACGGCGAGGTGACCGTGTTGGGAGCCCGGGGAGGCCCGGGACAGCCGCCGCGCCCGCTCGAGGGACGCCGGTGAGCCCCGCGGAGAGGTCGGGCCGGGCAGTCCCGGAGAGAGGTCGCCGCGGGGCTGCGTCGCGGGCCGGTGCTCACCAGGGGCCGGGCGGGGCCTTAGCCGTCAGCCCCGGCAGAAAGTCCCACGGGACGCTGGCGCCGCGGCCGGGCCCGCACTTGACCTCGCCGCCGCCGGGGTACGGGGCCTCCATCTCAGGCCCGGTCAGGCCCTCGGGGCCGCGACTCCTGCAGCGGGGAGGGCCGGCGGCGTTAGTGCCCGGGCGGACCTTCAGGGAAGACTGAAGCTCCTGCGGGCCCTCGAGTTCAGCGAGGAGCGAGGCTGTCTGTGCCTCGGTTTCCCTTTCCTGGGGCCGGACGCCGAGGCGCTGGCTCCTGCGAGGACGTGGCCGCCGCCGCCCCCGCCCGCCCGCCAGCGCCCGCCGCACGCCCGCGCCGGGCCGGCTCCCGCATACCAATGGGCGCACGCGGTGCGCATACGGATCGCCCCGCGCTGCGTGCCAGGCATCGCCAAGCCGGCGGGCGGCTGGCGGGCGCCTGGGGGCCCAGCGGCCCAGCCCCGCACCCCTGAGCCCGCCCTGGCCTCTGACCCCGGGCCTGCGGCGCGTCCGGGCGGGGCCGCGCGGGGCGCGGGGCCCTGGCCGCGAACCCCCACCCCAGCCCTCCGGATGACGCCACGTGTCCGGGCTTCCAATCTCGGCCACCAAACTTCCTCCCGCAGACCCAGCACGCGCCCGACCCCGACGCCTGGGGCCGGTGCGCCCCCGGCATGCGCCTCTCACCTAGGAGCGCCCTGCACCCGAGCTCCGAGGCCACTAGAAGCAGGGGCTCCCTGCTTCCTGTCCCCGAGCCCCAGGGTCCAGACCCCCAAACCTCCCAGCCGGGGCCAGACAGATGCCCCATTGCCTGGCGTCTGGGCTCCTTGGTCCCCTACTTGCCTTAGACCCACACAGTCAGCCGCCCCTTTGCCAGCTGGGAATTCAGGGGTCCCCACACTTTAGCCCGCAGGACGCAGAGCCGCGGCTCCCCATTCCTCCGGAGCCCAGGGGTCCCCGTGTGCCTCCTGCCACGCCTCCGGCGTCCCCCTCCCGCGGCACCCCGCCCCGAGTACCTGGTCGCGGCGCAGACTCCGGGCGGGCCAGGAGACGCAGGGGGGCCGCGCCATAGACCCCCGGCGGCTCCCGGCTCCGGCGCCCAGCTCCGCCCGCAGACTCAGACCGCGGACAGCGCCGGGGCGGGGCCTGGGGCGGGGCAGGCTGGATCCCCGCCCACCGAGGCTCCGCCCCGCGGCCTTCGGGGTCCGAGTCCCGCGTCCCACGACAGCATCAGGGATCAGGAGAAGCGCCGGTTCGGAGCCCCGGAGCCGCGACACCTCGGCGCGCTGGGGAAGAGTCTGGAGCCTCAGTGCCCGGGAACCCGCGCCTCAGCAGCCCGGACGCGGAGGACGCCCTGCACCTGAGCCTTGCCCGGCGCCTCCCCAGGGCCACAGGTACCGGCGGCGCTGGGCGCCTGGCTTTCGGAAGAGGACTCGGCGTCAGCACCGCCTCCCCGACGCGGCCAGGCCTCTCAGACCATCCTTGCAAGGCCCTGGTCTGGCCCGGGAGCATCCCCACCCCTGGGCTCAGGGGTCCCCTGCTTGACTGAAGGGACTGGAACCCGCCCTCGGGGCTCCCTGCTGTCTGGCTTTTCTGAGTAAACACCCCTGCGGGGTTCTACCTTGGGGACAGACACGAGTGGAGGAATCTAGGAGAGGGAGGTTGGCAGGGGCTACCAGCTTTAGCAGAGCCGCTGGTCACACGGATGGGGAAACCGAGTTAGCGTGAGTGAGGGTTTATGTCCCAGAGTCCTTTGCTCCACAGTAAGGATCCGTTTTTGGGGCTGCGAAACCAGACATGGGGAGGGGAACAGCCTGGTGAAGATGGCCTCACTGTCCTGCGGAGTCTACAGAGTGTTCTCCCAGAGAGTTCGGGTGTTGGGGAGGATTCAAGGTGCCCATTACTGGCTCCTGGCAACACTTGCTGGCAGCGTGGCCTTGCTGGGCCGCGCGGGGAGTGGGGGCCTCTCTGTGCTTGGCTCCTGGTGTACCCTGGACTTGTCTCATCCAAGAGCCTGGTTGCAGGGATTCAAAGCCCAGCTCTGGCATCTGCTGTTGTATGATTCTAAGGAAATCCCCTTCCTGGGCCTCAGTTTCCTCTCCTGTGAAAGGAAGACATTTCACCCTCATACCCTGCCTAGTATTTTGTGAATATGAAATAACTTCATGTCCAGCTCTCATGGTGACCTGGAAATGGTTCCAGAGGGAGGGTTTGCACAGGCCTTTCCTTTTTAACGTTTTCTTTTGGTGGTGGTGGTGCTGAGATGGTTGAACCCAGGGCCTTTGTTAGACCTTTTTTATATTTTTTATTTTGATAAAGTTTCACTACATCATTAAGTTGTCTGGGCTGAGATCAAATTTTGTAGTTCAGACTGGGCCTGAGCTCATGTAGCCCAGGCAAGCCTTGAACTCAGCAATCCTCTTGTCTCTGCCTCCCGAGTGCTGGGATGACATGTATGAGCCACCTTGCCTGGCACTGTGGTATATGGTACTGATTGCTGGTCAGCATGAGTCACCATGCCTGGTATTGTTGTATGTGGTCACTGGGGATTGAGCCAGGGGCTTTGCGCTTGCCAGGCAGGCTCTGGAACCACTGACCTAAATCTCTGGCCCCTATTCATTTATTTTTGAGACAGGGTCTTTCTTTGTATCCCAGGCTGGCCTCAAACTCACAGTGATCCTCCTGCTTCACCCTCCTGAGTACCGGGATTACATCTGTGCATCACCATATCGGTCAACAGCATAAGGATTAGACACACAAACTTAATTATTATATGGTTTCTCTTATGTGAGAAACCCAAACTATAAATAATGTAAAGAGCAAAATAAAAGATAGGTTATAGGAAAAAGGGAGATAGATATTTTCCAAAAAGGAAGGGGATCAAGAAAAGGCAGGAAGCTGGACATGGTGGTTTATGCCTGTTATCCCAGCACTCAGGAGGCAGAGGCAGGAGGATTGCTGAGTCCCAGGCTTGCCTGGGCTACATAGTGAGCTCAGGGCCAGCCTGAACTGCAAAGTGAGACCCTGTCTCAAAAAAACAAAGCAAAACAAACAAAAAAAAAAAAAGGAGGGAAGGAGAGGGGAGGGAATGAAAAAACTGAGATGAGTTATGCAGTTCCCATGAGGAATATAATCATTCTGCACGACAAACATGTATGCATGAACGTGAAAATTAAAAAAAAATTACAACACAGTAGAAAGAAAGCTGAAGATCAGCCTGTGTTTACAAGTAGTGGAGCGTTGAGCACACACCTAGCATGCCCAGAACCCAGGTTTCCATGTGGAGCAGGAGTAAAATTAGACACAACTCCCAGCCAGGCAAGCCCCATGCTGCAGGCCTGCAATCCCAGCTACGAGGGAGGCTGAGGCAGGAGGATTGAGTTTAAACCCAGCCTGGGCACTTTAGCAGTTTAGTGAGGTTTTGTCTCAAAGTGAGAGGAAAAGGTGAAACTTATGGGTGTGGACTCCTGGGTTTCACCCCCAGCAACCTGCACCCCCAACACAGGTATGTAAAGAGGGCCCAGGGCCTGGCTGGTGCTGCCTGGCACATTGGACACAGGGGACATCACTGGGACACACATGCCACACACACATACGCTCATGCACCCCCTGTCTCCCTGGCCCAGCTGTGACCGAGGTGGCTGCCCCCTCATTTCTGGGCCCTGATGACAGTGTCTGTCAGGGTGGGTACCAGGCTGTACCCCACATCCTGGGAACCCTGGTGTCTCATAGGAGCTTTGAATGCAGCCTAGGGGTTCCCAGGGGCTGGAGCGTTGGCCTGGGTCTGAGTGACAGGCCTGGTCACCCACGGGGTTTCTAGGTCCACCAGGCAGGGGCGTGGGGTGATGTGGACACAGGGATCAGAGCAGGCAGGGAGTGTGCCAGGCAGGAGCCCAAGCAGGCCCCAGCCCCCAGCCTAGCTCTCACCTCCTAGCTGCTTTCAGCTCTCCTTGTCCTTGTGCTGTGCTGGCATTTTCTGGTCAAACTGTGGAGGCCTCGCCATGCCTGGAGCAGTCCAGATGGAAGAGATGGGAGAGGACATGGACAGTGTGCCCCTTCCAAGGCAGTGAGCTCCTTGTGATGAGGGGAAACCAAGGAGAGGGAAAGCATTCTGGTGCACACTGAGGGTGTGTTTGGGGGTTTCAATAACTTTTTGAGACTGGGTCTCGCTTTGCAGTTCAGGCTGGCCCTGAGCTCACTATGTAGCCCTGGCAAGCCTCGAACTCAGCAATCCTCCTGCCTCTGCCTCCCGAGTGCTGGGATGACAGGCGTGAGCCAC
>PVIC010018791.1:0-31215 GCA_004025085.1 Thryonomys swinderianus
TGTTTTATTTTCAGTTGCATCTATAGTTCATGGCATGATCAATGCATTGTTTCATTTACTCTAAGATACTATAAAATATATTTATTTTACTGATAATTTGTCTTTGGATTATATATTAATTTTTCCAAAGTAATTCAATTTACTAGTCTCAATATGTTATTGAATAAGATGTCTTCAGAGCCTGTGACAATCAATGTTTGTTTTCTAGGAATATACTTAATTTCTTTTTATGTAAATATAGAGTATCTCCTATTGAAACCCACCATAGATTTGCAATAAAAGACTAGTGAGATGATCTCAAAAAACTACAAAAAAGAAAAAAGTCTTGCAAATAAAAAATTATAGTGCAAATAACAAACTGAACAGTTTGACTCCAAATCCTTCATTCAACTCATGTTCAACTGACACGAGTAAGAGACAGACTATCCTCTGAAAAGCTCACAGGTCATTAGGAGATGATGATAACACGGGGTTACAATGCAGAGACATAAGTGATCAGGGACCAGCAAGACTATGTGTAAAATTCTGAAAAGTAACATCAAGGCTAAGAATAATTATGCAAGTAGTAAAAGCATATGTTTCTCATTTCTTATATGCAGCCCTGTTTCAAAATAGTTAACCTTAGTTGATTTTACTTAAATACTTGTTGAAAAGCTAAAAAAAAAATACAGATAATTTTTTAGTTTTATCATTTGTCCAAAGACACATTAACAGGATTAAAAAACTGTCTAATCAGTTTTTCAGTTTTATAATATGGTGATTCTACATAGAAGGAAAATAGTATTGCATTTTTGTGTATTTTTAATATTTTTTTCAAAATCAACTGTTTTGTATGTTTTAAATTTAAAAACATATATTATCTCCTCAGTGAAGAAAACCAGCATTCAGAAAATTATTTAAAAGTGTGGAAAAGATATAGTCAAAAACCTAGGGCAATTCTTCACACATCAAGCACACAGTACACCCAAGTAGATATACACACATTTAGGATTCTTACATTTCTTCACTTTAAAAATGACTTCTTACTTTCATCTTAAAAGCAATTTAATTATTGCCAGGCATGGTGGCTCACGCCTGTAATCCCAGCACTCAGGAGGCAGAGACAGGAGGATTGCTGAGTTCAAAGCTTGCCTGGGCTACATGGTGAGCTCAGGGCCAGCCTGAACTACAAAGCAAGACCTTGTCTCAAAAAAAAAAAGCAGTTTAATTATTTGAATACATAATGCCTAATAACAGATGTTTCCAATTAAAGACTAAACATATGTTATCAGTCTTGAATATCCCCAGTAACACTAAGGGTCTTGTGTTCGTGACACTGGTTACATACTGTTTTCCTCCAAATGTTTTGTGAAAATATGCAGAACATTGCATACTATCGTTGTTCAATAGACTAATTCATCACTTGACTCAGGTATTAGTCCTCTCTCCTGTCACTGGCCCCAGTTATCAGACATCCACAATTTAATGGAGGAGAGATTCACTGAGGCTCATTGTTTCAGAGCCCTCAGCTCAGCCCTTTGCTGGCTTGAAAGAAGAAATGACATGGCAGAAGGATCTGAGGAAGAAGAAGATGTTTGGCATACGGCAGCTATGAAGCAGAGCAAGTAGGAAAAGCTAGAGAGGAAACCCCACCTCCACAGGCCTGGCTCCAGGGAGCCATCGACAGGAACCAGGCCACCCCTCCCACCAGCACATTCAGCCTGGACAAACCGACTGCTAAATGTAGCACTTGTGATCCGGTAACTGTAGAAAACACCACCTCTGAACATTAGGAGACTATGGTAGAACATTGTAGATAGATCTAAACACCAGCAATCTGGGACATGTCAGTTTTTATTTAGTTCTAAGTGCCATGTTCTTGTGTAAGTCTCATGAAGGAGTTATCATGAGAACATATGATAAATTATTTTTTTGTCAAGTTGTTTTAGTCAGGTACTCTTGTGCTTTATTCTGTATGTTAGAAGAGATCCATAGCAGTTGTGTTTTGAACTTCACCTACCTCTACCCCCCATAAATAGTTTTATGCCTTACAAAAAAGTTACAACTCCCTTTCATATTATCTATTAAATATCCTGTTTGGATGTTACAGGGATTTTGAAGATGAGGTCTTTGATGTGCTGTATTAGAACCAATGTCTCAGAAGTGGAACTTTCTTTTGAACAAGTATGGTTTGAAGACGCGCGGCAATGTATCTTCAGTCAGAACAGTAGGATGTGTAGCTAATGGATTTCCTTTTGAATGCTTCTGCTTTGCAACCACAGAAAATTGTTTCCTGAGCACGTGACTGATTGTGTTATCTTCTACTCAGCTCACCTTAATGTGACAGAATTAAAACAGAACTTGCTATGTCCTACATCACGTTAAACTAATCAAATTGAATTAGTTGTGGAAATCTAGAAAAAACCAAGTAAGTGCAGTGCATTTCATAGTAAAACTAAACATTTGTATTAAAGTATGCATAGTCACTGACATCGATATGCAGACATTATATAAATTATGTAATTTTGTCTCTCGTGTGATTTGCAACTACTTTAAAAAAAATGACTTTATATTCTAGCATCAATATAGTATCACTTTCTCCTTTTCACTGAGGAAGAACATAGACTTTCTTGTCTGATAAAATGTATCACCACAGGCCAGGTTCTTAACATCAGACACTCTTGTCACCTTTGTCAAGTGAGAGAGATAGTGACAGCAGTGGTCTAAGAAATGCTGACTGCAATTAAAGTTCATTTTCAAATACCTTTCACAGGTTTTTGCGGTGACAAGACTTTTTAAATTTGATTTGTTGAAGAATGCCAGATTGGCCAAAATGACAAAGTTATAGATTTTCTATCTTTTTTTATCAAAAGCATCTGCGATGCTGAACAAAATCAATTATATAGAGAATTATGTCAAGAAAAGGGAACAGATGGAGAGTAAATCAGGATATGTATATGGAAGAGACTAATTTTATTTAAGTGACTATAAAAAACAAGCCTGTATTTATCAAGTAAGAAATACTTTCATTGTAATGATTCTTTGCTTATAGTAATTGTTTTGTTTCATTTTATTTCCTGACTTGAAAATATGAATATGATGATTCTATAAAAAAACACAGATGGTAATACTCCAATTTTATAGGCACATTTTAGATTCCATTCACATATAGGATTATATATATATAGTTATTATATAATATATAATATAATATATAATATTAATAATATAATTAATATATAATATATTTATGTATACTATTATATAAATAATATGATATTTATATATAAGATATGATATGTAATATAATTATTATATATAATATTAAACTATATATATATATATATATATATTGTTTTGAGTCTAAGTCTCACTTTGTATTTCAGGCTGGGCCTAAACTCACTATGTAGCCCAGGCAAGCCTTGAACTCAGCAATCCTCCTGCCTCTGCCTCCTGGGTGCTGGGATTACAGGCGTGAGCCACCACACCTGGCACACATACAGGATTTTTAATTGTGTAATTTTTAAGTTTTTTACTACATGTTTATAATGCATAATGATGGCATTCATCATTAAATATTTGTTCAGGTATATAACACATCTCAACTATTTTCACTTATCTTTTCAGTCTTCTCCTTTCCCATACAAATTTTTTTAAATAATTATTATCAGGCTGAAGGTTTAGTTCAGTGGTACCACCACCTGTCTTGCAAAAACAAGGTTGAGTTTAATCCCCAGCACCGATTTGAAGGATCTGAAATTGTTGCTTTTAAAATGTAAGTTAATCTAGTCTTCCTGGCTTTTTATTGAATATTCTTCACGTCCTTACTCAATTCAAGCTCTATTCTTGGAAGAACTATGCTGTCAAAATTTTTCAAAGTTTCCATAGATGTTCATACTGTTAGTTTACTTCTGTTACAAAATCAGTTTTTGTTTTTATTTTGTTTGAACCTTTTTTTAAAATTTTTCTGTTATATGAATGTCTACCCTTATACACAAAATATATCTGACAAACTGGGTACGGAAGCAAGAGTAGAATCTTACAGCAACTGTCTTTGAACACACAGCATTCTCTCAGGCAATCTCTCAGACTCTCACTTCGGGGTGAGTTTCAACTGAAAATTATAAACAAAAAGGTGTCTAACTTACATTTTGAAATTGTATTATTCAATATTGGAACATTCCAACATGCACTAATTAATCAAAATGCACAAAAGAGCCAGTAGGAACATGCAGGGTTTCCTTCAACAATACCCTATCTACATTCTCATATCAGAGAACATTCACTAACAATTTCTATTTTTCTTAAAATCATGTCTACATAAAAATATAACAAATTATATTGTTGTTTTGAATGTTTCAAATATTATAACTAAAATATAATGAATTATCGATATAGAAGTCTTTATTTTCACTGCACAGAAAAGCTTAGAGTTTATTGAAGGGGCTTACATCAGTATGTTAATATTTACATATAAGCATTTATATATTTTTCCCAATGGATTTTCTGTTAGAGACTAAGGTACAAGGAACATCTTCTTCATTTTTACTTCTATCATAGTAGAAACCGATAAGAAGACTACAGTGTAATTTACCTGCCAGTGATCTCAGAAATAAAGGTATTTTTAAAAAGTGACAGAGATAAAAGAGAGAACCTAATAAAGTTACAAATTTAAAACTCTCACCACTGTAGACAGTTGGAGTTTATTCTTGCTGGGAAATGTCTGCAGAAAATAGACACCTTGGCTCTCATTAATCCTAACTTTAGGCCAGGAGGATAAGGCATGCATACCACAGCTCCTCCCTACTCCCGTTATTGATTAAGGCAGATTTACATTGTCAGAGAATAGCAATTAGATGTTACTGTTTCTAAGAATGACATAAGCAAAACCTGACTATAGGAATGCTAAAGTGTGCTTGTGTGATTTAGTATGTATTAAAAAACTGATGAGTTATGCAGTCTGGTCCTCATTTATATTTTCAGTTTCTCACACCAGAGAAATACTTCAGTATTCACACTTGTGTCCTGTTTATTTCACTCTTATTTAAAAATATGATCTCAACATACACCCATGTAGCTATAAATGGCTCTAGTGTATCATTCTTTATGGCAGAGTAATGTTCCTTTTTATATTTTTTTAAAACCGACATCTTCTTTATTCAGTCACCAGTTGACGGGTGTTTGGGTTATTTCCAAGATTTAGCTATCACAGCTGTAAATAGAGATGTGCATATATCACTACGGTATGATGGTTTAAGTTATTTTGGGAAGATACTCAAGCATTTTTAATGAGCAATTAAAAAAGCACTTATTTCTCAGGAAAAAAAATCACAGAAATTAATGAGTGTCATTGAATTCTGAAGAACCTAGCATATTAATTTTTGGACATGAGGAGCCTGACTCTTCAGTCTGCCACACAAAAGCTGATGAAACAACTATTTACAAAAAGTACCTTGGGAAATTTATGCAGTTTGTACCGAAAGTAGATAAAAGAGGAAAGTAGGACATCAGACAAAATAATAAGTGACATAAGGTAAAAATTCTACTTGTTATACTGCTAAAGTTCAAGTATGTCCATGATATACATATGAAACAAGGGACTGGAATCCTGGGAAACAAGTTCTACTTTATCAGACAAAAGCACACTTGAGATTATCATGATGTAAGCATTCTATTTATGTGTTTGTAAAATGCAAGCATTGGTTTAAGCATTTGACCATAGAGATCATATAGAGCAAATGTTTGCAGCATTTTACTTTTCCAGTATCTCTCACTGTAAGTATATAAAGCTATCAAAAATGTGAAGACCAAACTTAGATTTCATATATTTTCCTAGTTTATTTTTATATACAAAAATATATTTGCAAAATTTATAATGAAGATTATGTAACATATTGTCTTCCTGTCTAATTTTACCTTTCTAAGATCTGCCCTGAAATGAGATTTGAAGATGATTTAAGTAACCTGTAAGAATGAGAATATGAATTATTTCATTAAATAGAGCACATAAGAAATTATTATACCTTTTTAAAACTTTTTAAAATTTTTTGTGACCATAGTGTATATTTTATTTGAATCTTTATTGCTACATTATATATACACATCATGATCACATGAAATATTGAGAATTTCAACAGCATGTGATACAATTTAATTCTCATTTTTCCCATTCGCCACCTATCCTACAACCCCCAGCTCCTATATACATAAGCTTTGTTTCCCTTTTTTTTATTACCATCATATTTTTCTTCCCCTTGTTACTTACCCCTATACCCCATTTCTCTTGGAATATTTTCTAAATATGGTACCTTTTAGTGAGAGGAAGAAATGAAACCTCAAGCTAGATGAATGGCCGAGGTCATCTTTTATTATTTTAGCATCACACTTGTGATTGACCCTAATTCTTTTGCTTATTAAAAATCATATATATAGAATTTTAGGGCATCTAACTCTTCTGCCTCAGTAATTTTCTGCCTTTTTGATGGCCTCTAACTCTTATGCTTCTGTTTCTTTTACCAAATTCTTCTTTCTGTTTTATCTCACTAGTGTTAGCCACTTAAAACTTTATGCCACTTGAATGTTGATGAATTTTCATGGAAATAAATCACTTTATTAGAAACACAGCAACTGGAAACTTGGAAACAACTGATGTGTTTGTCAAGTAAGTGATTATGAGCAATGGAATAAGATTTACAGTTTATTGTTCTCTTTTATCACAATGTGTTCCCTGAAAATATGTGTCAGGATTGAGAGAATATACTTAAATGAAACAGACTCCATCTTAAAATTATCACTGACTGTACTCAGAGTACATTGACAATGTACTCATTCATTTTTTTTGTTTTTGTTTTTGGTTTTTTTTTTTTTGAGATACAGTCTCACTTTGTAGTTCAGGCTGGCTCTGAGCTCACCACGTAGCCCAGGCAAGCCTCGAACTTAGCAATCCTCCTGTCTCTGCCTCCCGAGTGCTGGGAACACAGGCATGAATGTAGTCATTCATTTTGATCTTTATGTCTCAGAAAAAAATAATAAGATTCATTTCTGAAAAACAATATTTTATAAATTTAAATACAAACCTACCATACATGAGGGAAAATTGAGTAATTATAAAAGATTAGTTTGATGTCAGATAAAACTCAAGGACTTTGACACAATTCCAATGTGACAAAGAAGGCTAGCTAATCACTGAGCATATTTTCTCTTAATTTTTGACACACAGATGAGACTTTTCATCTTTTCTTACAATTAAGAGAAACTACACTGTGAAGTCCCTTCAGTAGGATGAAATCTGACATCTACACACAAATACATTTTCCATAAACCACTATCCACGCGTTCCACACCTGTAATCTTAAAAGTCAGGTTGTAAGTCTGGAAGAGTCAGAAACAGGCAGCGACACATGCTCTAAATTGCTTTGAGTCAACCTGCATGGCAATGAAGTAGAGTCATTTTTAAAATTCCTTGAGCAAGAGTTCACATTCCTTTAAATCACTGGGATTTTTTAATTTATGTGTTAAAACAGGTTGTTGGATTTTAATTAAAATATTTCTACCTCTGATCCTGTAAATGTCCCTAGTAAGTTTTTTTAATTGAATTCTTTATTGGTTCATTTTATATACAGTTCACAATCACAATCACAATCAACACTGGGAAGTTTGTACCAGTCTATGACAGAAGTAACTCTGTCTACATGATGTACGTATGCATATACCATCTATCTATCGATGGATCAACTGACTGCTCATCAGCACCATCTAACATCTCTCTGTGTTTTGTGCTCCCTTTTCCTAGAGAACTTTAATTGAGGCAGTAATTCTTCTGTCTTAGAGAAATTTAGTGGCCCCGCTCCTCTGCTCTGTTTCCATGTGCCGTGAACTAAACACCTTTGTTCTGCTGCACACTTCCACCATGACGTTTCTGTCTTGGAACCAGCCAATCAAGGCTCAAATGCCCTGAAACTATAAGCCAAATTACTCTTCTCCTCTTTTTAATTTGCAAGTGTCAATATTGTGTCTCTGAGACGAGAGGTAAATAATGCAAAATTCTTAATAATCCTGTGTCTTAAAGAAACCCCACATTTTCACTTTGCATGATAACCTGAAAATTATGAAACTGAACCTGGGTATGTGATTTGGCACACCTAAAAAAATCATCAACATCAGCTAAATTGTGAGGAGATTGAAAACAGATTTATCTGTTGTATTCCATTGTGGCTCAAGTATTAAGACCTACACAAAGGGCTGGAGATTTAGCTCAGTGATTCAAGCACCTGCCTAGCAAGGTAGTGCCTCATGCCTGTAATCCCAGCACTCGGGAGGCAGAGGCAGGAGGATTGCTGAGTTCGGGTTTGCCTGGGCTACATTGTGATACCCTCCCCCCAAAAAATAAGGATCAGAACATATAACTGATTATTGATGAAATAGCCTAAAAAGAAGGAAAGATACAATAAGTACTTTCAAAA
The DNA here is from genome assembly GCA_004025085.1 of Thryonomys swinderianus. Taxonomy (NCBI): domain Eukaryota; kingdom Metazoa; phylum Chordata; class Mammalia; order Rodentia; family Thryonomyidae; genus Thryonomys; species Thryonomys swinderianus. The sequence goes on from PVIC010018791.1 coordinate 8,442, forward strand.
AGAAACTACAACATTATTCCTCTTTTTCACGCCATAAAGCCAGTTCCATAAATTATTCTGTATTAGATCTACAGTTTTAGTTCTCTGGAAAATAAGGCTCGCAAGGTTTCCCAACAAAGAAACCAGCAAATGAGTAGGAAGTAGGCGGGAGCACTTCACTGCTAGGGAGAGTGTGCAGCCATCTGTGCTATGATTAGGTCAAGAGAACCGTGTGACCTCACAGTTTGTGATGAACACCATGTCAGACAGCATCAGAGGAAGGGGCTACTGTTCATGTTGGCCCCGCCAAGGGACTTCCTCTTCCGTGCCCTTTCCCCTCTGCTGCCAGAGAGCTCTCAGGCGCCCATCAGATAGCCAGGGTTTCTCCCTCCTAATTAAACTTCCCTTTCCCTACTAGGGAGAAATTCAGCTTCCTCGTGAATTTCAGCATCATCCTGTGGTGGACTTCTAATGAATCTACCTCAGTGGCTCCTGCAGTTCAGATGGGTTATTTCCTCCTGGCATCTTTAGGCCTCTATTTTCTGCCCAACTCTATGCTGCAGAGTTGTTTCTTCCTCATCAGTGCTGCTGCGGTATCATGGCCATCAGCCTGATCTGCCTAGACCATAAAAGAGCATGGCATGCATTTTCTGTTCCCCCACAACTTTAAAGTATCTCAGGACTACGCAACTCATTTCTCCACCACAACGTTGTCTGCAAGCCTAACATGCCAGGTGGTGTCTCACTCCAGCTTGGGCGATGCCGCTTCTTTCCTTAGAGACTCACAGTTTGTCAAAGGAGATTGCTCAGAATCACTTTTGCTCAGATAGTTATCATGGTGTCATAATTACTGATAGTTTATACTAAACATTATCTGTTCAAATCAGTATGTAGTTTGTCTCCTACTTAGACTTCCTTTGACACAGCGATATTATATGAATATTTTTTTGAACTACCCACACACAGTTTTTCAGGATTCCTTAACTGGCAGCGGGCATTACTTTCCTCTCTAGACAGGAAACATCCATATGCTCTTCTTGGCATTCTCTCCCCAGAGACAAGGGTATCTGAGTTTCCACACCCACACCGACCAAGCACATAACCAGACAGTGACTCTCACAGGAAATGTATTACATCTAAAAGCCCAGAATTCACACACAGCTTCTCATTTCCCATCTTAAATTCAATTGACAATGAAGGATTATTATTATCTGAAGAAGGCTTTTAAAAGAAATACCAAAATTATAGAAAAATATTTGATAAGTGTATAAGGAGAAAATTTTAAAACGACTAGCTATTACATCACAACTACAAAAAAGTGAGATTATATAAAATAAGTCCATATTTTCCTAATTGAACCATAGGAAATTAGAGAAAAAGAATGTAATAATTAATAAATATGATAGACATATAGCAATATATAATTGGAGTAGTCCTAGAAAACAAAGTGAAGAAAATAAGAAAAGCATGATAGAGATAACATAGCATAACTCTCCTACAGGCAATCTGATATATGAACAGGTACTTTTCAAAAATAAAATAGACATGAAAGAATATTATACACAAAAAGAGTCCATATAATACAAGAAAAATATTTTCATCTATTCAGCATGTCTGAAATTAGAACCATATCAAAGTACATGAAATTCCAGAAAATGAAAACAAAGAAAATCTGTAAAACTTGAGAGTAAAAATAGACACATCTAAATGACAAAGAAACATAATGGCCTCAGACTCCTCAATAGTGACCTAAGAAACTACGTACAATAGGACAGTACTTTCTAAATGTTTAACTTAGATAGTTTTCTACTTCTCATACTACTCAAAATTTCTTCCTCTTTTTAACCATCAGTTTTTTCTTTCCCCTCATTCCTTACCCCTAACCCTATTTACCTTCGAATATTTACTATTCTACAATCTATCACCCATTCTAGAACTCATTTCCAACTTCAGTTTCTCATACCAGAGAAAAGATATGACATTTACACATCTATGACCTATTTATTTCACTTATAAGTATGTCCTTAAGGAACATCCACTGAGTATAAAGGATTCAATCCCATCATTCTTTATGGCAGAGTAATACTACATTTTACTTAAAAAGATTCGCTAGCCAGTTTAGAGTTGATGGGCCTTTAGGTTGTTTCCAAGATTTAGCTATCACAAATTGAGCTGCTAGAAACATGGGTGAACATATGTCGCTGTGATATGAATTTTATCATTATTTTGCATATATCCCCATCAGGTGAATAGCAGGGTCAAGTGGGAACTCTCATCCTAGTTTTTTTTTTTTTTTTTTTTTTTTTTTTTTTTTTTTTTTTTTTTTTTTTTTTTTTTTTTTTTTTTTTTTTTTTTTTTTTTTTTTTTTTTTTAGGAATCTCCACATCGATCTCCATAAGGGTTGTACCAGTCTACATTCCCACCAAGAGTGGAGAAGGGTTCCTTTTTCTCCACAGACTCAAGATTACTAATGAGAAAATAAATTTGAAGAATGCATTTATTAAAAAAAATTGATAAGCTTGGAGTTTTTTAATAGATTTTAAAATTGATAATTTGATTTCTTTCTTTTTTCTTTTTGCTCTTGTTTTTTATGAGACAGGGTCTGGCTTTGTAGTTCAGGCTGGCCTTGAGCTCACTATGCAGCCCAGGCAAGCCTCCAATTCCTGTCTCTGCCTCCGGAGTGCTGGGATTACAGGCATGAGCCACCACGCCCAGCACTGTGGTATGTGATACTGATTGCTGGTTGGCCTGAGTCACCATGCCTGGTATTGTCTGTGGTTACCAGGGATGAATCAGGGACTTTGTGTTTTCCAGGCAGGCCCCAGAGCCACTCAGCTAAATCTCCAGCCTGATAATTTGAAATGTATTTAAGTATAAGAAACTAAGTGTTACTCTCTGGAAGATATGAAATATTCAGATTAGAAGAACGTGAAATTATTGGAATAAATTTATAAAATAAAGCATAGGAAAATGATGATATATTAAAACCTTAAATCCAAACTAGAAATTGAATCAGATAAATTATCTTGAATTCTGTACCTCTAATATATCTATCCACAAGAATCAATTTTGATTGTGAAATCTCTCTCAATTCCTAACATTTTATATTTGAAGAAATTCTCCCATCTAGCAAAACTTGTGTTCTATTGATTCTATTGATTGGAAAAAATTGTCAACTAGTCTTTCTTTTAAAAGTGGATTAGTATTAAAACTAAAATTATGATAAAAATGACAGCTAAAGGGGTGAATCTATAAAACATCAGATTCTCAGAATAACTTTTATCTCTCTTCATAAATTCAGGAGAATTTGGTCCTTCAGGAATTCATGAGTGAAGAGAAGAAACACAATAAACTCCAAATAGGCTAAGTATGTCAGTTAGTGGTATAGCATGGGCCTAGGATACCCAACACCCTGAGTTTGATCCCCAGCAGTGTCAAAAAGTGACTATATTCCTAGATACACTTTTGGGTAAAATTAAATATTATGCTGCACAACAAATGTTTGCTTGATTTATGGTTTAGATGCCTTGGGACAAAAAATATCATTAATGTATTATAAATTCTTTTTAGTTAAAATAATGATAATGGAAACATTTAAGCAGGTAACTACCTATGTGATTAATTCATTAAAAATTACTTGAATGTAAAGATCTGCCTTGAATAAAACAGTAGCAAATGTAAATTTTGTAGACCTCGGCTGAGATGGAGAATAACGATTAATGTATGTATATTATTTTTGACATTTATTTCCAAAATAGTTTCTGTGAACTTGGACCCTAAAACACTTGAGAACGTTCAAAAGGGTGTGCGTGTGTGTTTGTTGTTGTTGTTGTTGTTACTAGAACACGGAGACTTTAATAGCTCACCAGAAATTCTACACATAAAAAAATAAGTAAGGGAAAATTATATATAAAATTACATAAGTAAACTGATATCTGGATTATATTACTAGACAGGAGATATGGAAGGATGGAAAAATGGGTAAGAACTGATAAGACAAAGGAGAGCAAATTCTGGATCACTGCAGGGCTGACGTATGTGACTCTGTCCAATTAGTTAAATCAATGTCTTTCATTCTGTGAAACTGTCGTGACAGTGAATTGAGTAAGCCTCAGTAAATGAAGAAGAGTCTCTCAAAGAATATTTAATTTTTCTCTTGAAAATATAAATCCCTCTGATGTACATTATTATGATTAAATCAATACATAAGGACAAAAAGAGAACATCAAATTTCTGTTTGATACTTATTTTTTAAATGTGAGGATATGAACTACCAAATAACAGATTTAGTGGCATAAGGACCTCTTTGTTTTCCATTATTAAGCTGAGAATGTTAACATTGGTCTTCACTTCTTTTGAAAATTGTTGGTAGTAGGCATAGCGTAGTGGTTTAAGGCAGGAAGGTGATATATTAATTCTGACACCGATGGGAAAAGCTAGGAGTATTTTCACCTCACTTTTGTGTTTTTTTTAAAATTTGGTATAAAGTTTTAAAATACATTTGTGAATAAATGAAAATAATATATGTTGAACAGTTGAGTCGAATTTTTCTTGATGTAAGACCGAGTTTATGCAGCATAAATCTGTTGTGTGGCATGATGTACATACTCTCTGGTCAGAGTGAAACGTGCTTTCATATTTAGTGCCTGCCACATTAGGTACCAGAGGCCGCAGGCTCTTCACCGCCTGCAATGGCTTCCTGGAGTTTTAATGAAACTGGAATTCAGGTAAAGGGGTATCTATTGCCTGAGCCACACTGGATCATCATGGGGACATTGTGGTGAGAAGCTATGCCCTGCTTGCATTCACACTATTGTTGCTAGGAGAATGTGGAGATTTTAATAAACAGTGCAAGATAAATGCCATTGGAAATTCTTCACAAAGTAAGCATAAAGGAAAAAAGTGTGAATGGTACAAGCTGTTGTCACATAAAATTTTGAACCAGTCTCTGGGGTTTCGTGAATTCCTTTTACATCCAGAGTTTGATGTTGGGTGCTGTGGTATTTGAGCTGGACAGGTTTATGTATTCTCCTCTGTCTTATTTCTCTGTTTCCTTGTGCAAAATGCGTACAAGCAATCCCAGGGGTTTGCTTCCCCTTAGGTCTGAAATATCTCTACGTACTTATAGCTTTCTTAGGGGAATGTCCACCTTGAGTTCCATGGCATTTCTATTCAGTATTCCCATCAAGAATAGTGGGCTTCTCTTCTTCCACATCCTTTCCAGCTTTCATGGTTGCTTATGCTGATGACAGCCACTCTAGCTAAGACAGGCACAATTAGATTATTTTTCTGTCTTTTGTATTTATTTACCATGGATTTTGTTGCCATATATTTTTTAATTACATTCTTTATTGGTACAATTTGCATACATCTCACAATCACACATAACATTGGGGAATTTGTACCAATATATGACACAGTCAATTCTCATTTTTACCCATATCCCCACCCAAACCTCCCCACCCCCTATGTACATGGTCTTTTATTTTCTTTCAGAATCATATTTATTCCTTCCCCTCATTACATCCCCACACCAAATTTCCTTTGGAAATTTCCCATTCTAAAAGGATTGTCATACTGCTAGAGCTCATTTGCATCTACCGGTGCTCAGTTCAACGAGCAGATCCGGTATTTGCCTATCTGTGCTCTATTGATTTCACTCCTTAGCAGGCACAATTAGATTTTAATTTGGCTTCCTCTAATGACTGAAGACACTAACCATTTCTCTATATACATCATAGCCATTTGTACTTCTTTTGAGAAGTGTCTTTCAGTTCATTTATCCAATTTCTAATTCTTCCTTTGGAGTGCTAATTTTTAGTTCTTTATATATTATAGCTATTCATGCTTTTACAGAAAAGTAGTTAGAAAGTTTCCACATCCTACAGTTTGTTGCTTTGTCATTTCTTTCGCTGCGCCAAAGCTTTGTTAATTTGATATAGTCGCGTTTGCTGACTCTCGGAGCCCCTGTTTCTTTTTCGCTTCAAATTCTGCCCTGCTCTGGCTACAACTCCGCGCGTGGCTGCTGCCCTCTAGGTCTGTCTAGACTCTGTCTCCCAAACACCAGGTCCTCGGGGCTTCCCAAAGTGAGTATTTCGGGCTTTCATCCACGTGTTCTAGCAGAATCGCTTGGCCCCACTGGCCCCGAGGGTGGGGTATCTGTGCTGGGTGCCAAGCAGTGGCTTCCTCGCTGGGTTCTTGCCCCCCAGAAACTGTTTTTCACACACAATGTTGCAGTCTTGAGTGCTGCAATTGGCGCCTGAGTCTAGAGGTCATTTGCCTCTTGTTCCAACCACGGCCTCCGGGGATTTCACTTGCTCATGACCTTTTCCACGCCGTGTTCCAGGGGCTGGTCTCCCAGCTCCCCTGAGCGTCTGTGTGTGCTGGTCGGGGCACTGTCTCAGACAGATATGAATGGAGTCTCTCCGGTCCGCAATGACCGTTCTCCCTCAGGACTACACATTTAATATCATAGACCAAGATGCCCTTTTCTACATAACAAGTGGAGGACAGGAAAATATTCACTATGTTTTCTCTTCATAATGCCTGCCATATGTGTGCATTATATCTTTATTTTTGAAAGGCAAAGCACAAAATAAGAAATTCACACAAAAAAATGTAACCAGCCAAATTTTTAGCAAAGTTAATAAAATCAGTATTATTAATAGTAGGTTTCCATTCATATAGATTTTGATTTATAATTTTGTAAACTGTGACCTAATATCTCTAAACCTTAGACAAGTATCAAATTCCTAATAGAGGACATTTATTTCCACATATAATAAACACAGGGTTTAAGGTAGTTTGAATTAATGTTTTCCCAGTCTTGGAATCTCTAGGGCTAAAAAATCATTAGGATAATATTATTTAGGCTCAATTATTTTATAAAAAAGTGAAACAAAATTTCATAACAAAATAAGACTAATAGTATGCTGTTTCATTGCCTTCATATAGTTACTCAGAATACATAGACCAAGAAGATTCTTACAAAAAAAGAAGCAAATAAATAATAACACAAAACTCTTTCTTCGATCTGTTCCTTCATAGGGCTACTGGATTTACTAGGAAACCACCATATAGTATATGAATGATAAGGAAGTATTTAAAACAAAATTATCATTTAGAGGTGGAGACTGGTTGATATGTCCTTGTATGTATTTTTCTAAATGCTTTGTATGAATTAATTAACCTAATATTCATAGTGGTTCCACGAGAAACTAGTTTCTGCTGCTCTAACAAACCATCACAATCTTAAAACATATTTTTCTCTTAATTCTGGAAGGCTGAACTCTGAAGTGATTTTTAGGATCGAAAAGTCAGTTTGCTCCTCTCCAGAGGCTCCAGGAGAGAACCCAGAATATGTCGCCTTTTGGCTCCAAAGAGCCAACATTCCCTGGCCTCTGCCATACCATCCTAAGCTTTCTTCCATGCTCACAACACAATCTGCTCTTCTTATAAAGACTTTTGTGATTGCACCATGCCCATGGAAGTAGCCAAGTGCAACACCATCCAGAGACCTTTAGTCACATTTCAAAGCCCTTTCTACCACTTAAGGTAACATATTTACAGACTGTAGGGACTTTATTCTCAACATTTTGAGAGAGCCATTATTATGTTTATTATGGGCTATGCTTGTGATTCTTATTCTATACGTGAGAAAACTGTGATTAAGAAAGAGATAAAATAACTTTTGTATGACCCAGGTAATGAAGACTAGAGCTAGCAGAGTGAATCTCAAACTATTAGCAGATGTGCTATTCTGATTTTGTGTCAACTGACCCTCAAATACAAAAGCCTTGTTCAATCCGTTAAGTCCCTCATTGCCAAAGATTCTGCACCATTCTATAGAGTCCAGCCTGAAGTGGCTCACTGCAAGATGACCAAGCAGATTTCCCCTCATCCACACCAAAGTGCATGTCAGTAACATCTAAGTCAGTAGGATCTGGTCCAAATATCTCCAAACTTCTTTGATGAAATAAACGTTTGTCTGACTCAGGAGTTGTTGACAGTGTGGAAAAATCAAGGCAGACTTCCCGCAATGACCTTAGAGCTGGGACAATGCATTTTTTGTTTTCCTCTATTAGAAGAATTTCAAGTATCATGTTGTCTGTGCAGGCAGTTTTCAGTGTGATCCCATCTGAGGAAGTTAGGATAAAAGTGACCACCTGTTCACAATACACCTGTGCCATCAGAGTCCCACTAATGGAGGTCTCCACACAAATATTTTAGCAAGCCTTTTCTTACTAATCAGATCCTAACAAAATATTGAAGGCCACTCTAAAGTTGTGCATTGATTCATAACCTAAAGTAGTTCTTAATGTTGTTTCTTAGGGACCAATTCCCAACATCTTTTGGAGGTAATGTTTGCAGTCACAATGAAGAGGTGCTGTTGGAACACAGTCTGTAAAGACTAGGAAGTTGGGGAATGTTCTACAAGGCATTGAAAAGGCTTCAAAAAACATTAGTTGTCTGGGGAAAAAAAAAATTAAGAAAAAATAAATTTCTAAAAAAATGTGAGGATAGATTTTGAGAAATAGGAAATATTCAAAGGGAATGTGGTAGGGGAAAGTAATGAGGGGGAAAGAATAAATGTGATTTGGAAAGAAAGAATTAATATGTATATAGGGGGTGGGGGTTGTGGGTGGGTAGGGATATGGGTAAAAATGAGAATTAACTTCCGTCATATACTGGTACAAATTCCCCAATGTTGAGTGTGATTGTGAGCTCTATATAAATGTACCAATAAAGAATTCAATAAAAAATGAATGTGAGGAGATGATAACATATCTTATTCTTTAACTTCAATCCAGGTTTTCTCTATCTAAATGTGTTTCTTCCCAACAATAATTTTAGATATCTTTGGCCCTGAAGTAAAGAAAAAAGAAAACATGACGAAAATGAAGAAATTTTAGACCTGCATATATCTTAAAGATATTGTCCCATGTTAATATGGTAAGCATATTTTACTGTCCCCTTAAAAGGATTTTAGGAAATAGTTGAACTATCTGTATGCATTTAATGCAATTTATTGTCTTTATATGAATGGTTTCAGGTCTCTGATGCAGTAATACACGGATTGAGAGTCCTCGTGTAAAACTTCTCTAGCCATTAATTAGTGGTCTTGACTCTATCCCTGAAACCTTGATTTGTGGTTTTAAATCTAACCTTGATTTGTGGTCTTGAATCTATCCCTGAAACCTATGTGTTCATGAACGAATTAATTAAACTCTCTAATCTCAATGCCCTCCTCTATAAAATAGCACAAATCTCAGGAACTCAAATATTATATAGATTTCTGTGTCTCTGACCAACAAAAGGGATTTATATATATGAAATCCTGTCTGATATATGGAATGCCTTTTTTAATTAAGGATTCACAGTATAACTAACAACCTATCCAGCATATTGTAAGCATTCACGCCTCTTCTTTTTTCCTCATAAATATCCTAGGAGGATGGCAATATCTTTTTATTCTCAAAATGCCTACACTATGTTCTTGCTTTCTACAGTGTGGTCAAGAAAAATAATAAAAAATAAATAATTCTCTGTTTCTGACTGTCTGAGAACAGGGAAGAAATCACAATGGCTCTGTATTTTTTTCTACTCTTCTCATACTCTTAAAAAGTAAGATCCTGCTGGGTCTGGTGGCACATATCTGTAATCATAGCAAATGAGAAGCCAAGGTGAGATCATTTTTGACACTGTGAGGCCAACTTTGGCTACCTAGTGAGTTTAGAACCAGCCTGTGCTGTATAGTGAGGTTTCATCTGAAAGAAAAAAATCAAAAGTAGAGAGATGAGGGAAACCCTTATCTCTAACAACAGCAAGTAGTTACTATACATGCAGATACACACATATGGAAAGACTGAATGTCAATACATCATTCAACAAGAATTGGTGATACAACCAAAAATGCAACAGAAGAAGCCTGTTCTTTCCGAGGGCAATAGATGAGGCAGGTTCTGATGGTGATAGACACAGATGTTCCTGAAACAGAAGCTAAGCATCATTGCAAGCTCTCAGAATCTGTCTAACATTGAGAAGTTGATAATTTCAGTATTAGTGTGTCAGACACGGGTTATGCTTAACATAGTTGTACTTGTCCATAATCATAAAAGCCATAGTAATTGAATAACATTATGCACATATTTCATTCTGAGTTCTGTCAGTTGAGTCTAGTGATCTACTGTGTTTTAAATAAAATAAACAAATTAATAATTTGCGGAAAGTCTCAGGACCCATTTTAAAAATTATGTATACATTTTCATTTATTCTCATAGGAACCCTACAAGGCAGTATTATTTATTAATTTTCATGCTAAGTAACACACTTTTTCTCAGAAATCCCACAAATGGCATAACTAAGATCTAACCTAGGTGTGTCTAGCTTGTGAAAAGCAAAAACAAATAGTTTTTTTATGTGTATATTTAGCCAATATTGCCATCGCCTGTAGGAAGGAACAAAAACCAGTTGTTGAATTTTCAGATTCAAAATTTATGAAACTAAATGAATGTTACTGAGTATTTAAAACCAGAATAAATAAATAAGGTCCAAAACATACAATAGGAATTGTGAAATAGGAAGAAAAATTTCAAAGTTGAAGGGGGAACTGAGGGAGGGGAAAGCAAAGAAGGGGAAGAAAAACCTTGAAGGGAAAAGGGAAAAATGGAATTGAAGCTTATGTATATGGAGGTGGAGAGGCTAAAGGGAAGGGAAAAATAAGAATCAAGCTATACCACGTACAAGTACAAATTCTTGATGAGGGATGTGATCACAATGTGATGTATTCTTAAAATGTACTAATAGGGCCAGAGGGTTAGCTCAGTGGTTCCGGCGCCTGCCTCGCAAGCGCAAGGTGCTGAGTTTGATCCCCAGTAACCACATATAATGCTGGGCGTGGAGACACGCCCACCAACAATCAACACGGCATACCACAATGCCGGACATGGTGGCTCACGCCTGTAATCCCAGCACTCGGGAGGCAGAGACAGGAGGATTGCTGAGTTCGTGGTGGCTTGCCTGGGCACCATAGTGAGTTCAGGGCCAGCCTGAACTACAAAGCGAGACCCTGTCTCAAAAAAAAAAAAAATGTACTAATAAACATGCTCTTTTATTATGATTCCAAAAGAAAATAAAAGAGCATGTATATAGGGAGTGGGGAGTTGTGGGTGGGTACGAATGTGGATAAAAATGAGACTTAACTTGTGTCATATACAGGTACAAATTCCCCAAAGTTGTGTGTGATTGTGAGCCGTACATAAATTGTACCAATAAAGAATTCTTTTTTTTTTTTTTTTTTTTTTTTTTTTTTTTTTTTTTTTTTTTTTTTTTTGCTTTTTGAGACAGGGTCTCGCTTTGTAGTTCAGGCTGGCCCTGAGCTCACTATGGTGCCCAGGCAAGCCGCCGCGAACTCAGCAATCCTCCTGTCTCTGCCTCCTGAGTGCTGGGATGACAGGCGTGAGCCACCACGCCCGGCATTGTGGTATGCGGTGTTGATTGTTGGTGGGCGCGTCTCCATGCCCAGCATTATATGTGGTTACCGGGGATCAAACTCAGGACCTTGCGCTTGCGAGGCAGGCACCAGAACCGCTGAGCTAACCCTCCGGCCCAAGAATTCATTTTTTTAAAAATGTACCAATAAATTGAACTGAGAAATCAGAATATCAATAGTTTTAAGGTTGTGATGATTATGTCTCTAAAATTGTTAGAGCATGCTCCAGCACGAAGAGTTCCAGGGCACAGGTGTTACTCACCGTCTTCACTGGCTGGACTGACTGATACTCCAGTACTTTTTCTTGACAAAGTGGGTTGGGCAGTTACAGAAGTGGGACAACGTCCTTGGTGACATCAGAACAGCCCATTCCCCTCACCGCCCTGCGGTCTGCACTCTATGGAGAGCCTTATTTGTATATCCAGTACTAAATCATTTTATTTTCAGTCAGAGCATTGGTTTTGTTGCTTTAATGAAAGTCTCCATGCATTACTCCTATGAGCCTCAGGTTTTATTCTGCTATGTTTCAGAAAACCCAGGTGCGTGCAATACCTTTTAAAAAGAACTAGGCAGCAGCTATAGTTCATCCTTTTCAAAAAGGTGCCACAGGCAAAAGCTATTAAAACTCTCTGTCACTCCACAAACTACCACTGTCTGTAAGGGAGACCATTAAAAACAACTTGCCACATGGGGTTTGAATTACAAGACACGTAATATTTACAAATACAGGCAATTAAATAGAAAAGAGCTTATTTCGGTTACAAGACTTCACCTCACAACATGCAATCTGTACAAGAAAAACAAATTGGGTATAAACTACTAGTATGTTTTTAGGGTGCAGGGTGATTCTTTAGTGTGAAAATAGAAAGCAAAGTTAGAGCGGATAAGAAAACAGATTGAGGAAAACTATTTTAAGAAAATTTTTTCAATTAAAAATAGTTTCCAGTGTGGACCAGTGGATTCCACATACTCTCAGCTTAAATATAAAGAGAAGTCATCTCTAAGACTTAAGTGCCAGCGAGCGAAGAAGAAATTGTAATGAATCACCAGAAACTCTTAAAATCATAAATTTACTGAAACTCTTGAGTATAGAATGTTCCCATTAAAGTATAAAGTCTCTCTAAGCACTAATTATTATTATTTAATAGTTTCAATATATTTGCCCTACAACATCTGAGAAGGAATAATTTTTATTGAAAATGTCAGCCCTTTCTCTCCACCACATGCAAGTCCTTTTTATCTGCGTTTTGGTTTCATTTCAATCTGTGTGACCCCCTTTGTTAAGATGGTTGATGTATTATCAAAACATGTTAGGAGAATGAGAAATGACACAGTCTAGGGGTGTAGTGAGGATATGTTTCCAAGAATACCATCATCTTATTTGCACAGCATTCCCCAAACACATCCATCTACACACAAATCTCAATTGCTCTGTCTTGACACAGATATTTCTTTTATATGTGGAAATATCTCCTGTGTACATTTCTCAATCTTCTTCGCAATTTTTCATTTGTCTTGTCCAATTCAAGACAATTTCAGCCTTATCCCCGTTAGAAATGCTAGCTAGACCACTCTTCCCCCACCAGATGCAGTTAAGCTGCTGGGTGACAGCTTCAAACACCCAGTGTTACCTGTATGCTATCATATTCCATGATAAACATTTTTCTAGTTCTCTAAATTAAAATGCATCTGTAACAAGTCTTGAATGTTTTTTTAAGTTTTTACCTTCACTGTTATTTTTACGATACTGAGAATTTGAAAACTGATAACCTATTAAGAGTTTTAATAGTTTTGTATTTCCCATACATTTGATTACTAATTGTGCAGGCAATGCACCCGAACATAATATGCATGCCCAAGAATATATGTGTGTTTATGATACCACATATTAAACAGGCTTTCTTCAAGTTGGATATTTCTTTTTCATTCTTATTAAATTTAGTCACCTACAAGAAGCTTTCTCTTTGAACAGACTAGACAAAAGCATTTAAAGGTATGATTGAATTTTTTTTCAAATATCAGATGTTTAAAAGGCATTTGTGCCTGCCAGTAAACAAGATTAAAATTATATGAATTATTCTGAGCCAATAAGAAAATCTATTCAGTAGGATTAGGTGGGTTAGAAATTGGTATTCACTGTAAAATTAATGATACAGAAAATATTTCCCCTTATAATTTCCTTTTTAACTCAACATAGATATTGAGATTTATTGTTATCAGGTTCAACTTGATCCAATTTCTGCATCCGTACATCAGTGTTACCCAGCGGTAACAATGACTTGGGCTGCCCAAACTAGTGTCAGGAATTTAAGGTGAGTGTGAAAACAAAGAAAATAAGGACGATACTTGATTTCCATCTCTAGAAGCTGCCAACTTTCCTTTTTCTTATAGGCCTTATTCTTAGATACTTCATGAAAGCTAAATTATTTGCAAAAATAGATTAAATTTGGATTTTGGAAAACAACTGGTAGAAATAATTGTATAAAGTAGGTTTTCTTTGAATTCTATAATGAAATGTTAAGGTCTCATAATTGTAGAAATTAAAGTTGTTTTTTTTTTTAATGTTGGGTCACAATATGTAGTTCAGGCTGGACTTGGACTCATTATGAAACTCAGGCTTGCCTCAGAATCACAGCAATCCTCCTGCCTCAGCCTCCCAAGTATGGTAATTATAAATATGCGTGACCATGTCCAGTATTAAAGTGATCCTTTAGGTACCACTAAAAAGAAACTTGTAGTTAGATATATTTACTAAAGTAAAATTTTCCTGCATGAATGAAAAATAGCTAAAATTTATTTCTTGTAAATTTTTAAGGAGGTGGGTTAAACTTTAGAATTTTTAAAGAACTCTATATGGTTTGTCTATTTCAACCCAAGGACAGGAATATGATTAAACACATGAACTGTATACCATATGCAAGTATTTGGACTTTTGCACTAAAATTACAATGACTTTTACTGATTACGTAGATGGGAGGCTATGTTGATGCTGAGAAAGTTCTACTAGATTATAAAAATGGTTGGTATTCCAGAAATACCCCAAAGAGTTAAGGATCCAGCTTGCTGCTTCAAGCTGTTTGGCTTTTTTAATATCTTTGAAAGAGACTGCAATCATCCTTTGGTATATGCCTATTTTCTCAAATAGTCTACTTAGACTTCCTTTTTATGTTTGGATAGTTCATGTTATATTGAGTCTATAGAAGAATAAATGGAAATAATTTATATGTGTGAAATATATTGCTATAAATGTGCAGGTGTATGTGAATATGTGTGTGTGAAGCAGATACACGTATAGAGGAATGGACATATCTGAAACTGTAGAATCATATGAAAAGTATTTCAACTGATATTAAATACTTTTTAGGGAACCATTTGTGAATGGTCATTTTTAAAGATATTTTTACTGGAACATAGGCTCAGTTAAGATTGTCCTGTATAATTTATATATTATTTCATTCTTCGATGTTCCAAAATGCCCCCCAATTGTGTCTTTGCTTTGTCTTTGGAGGAGACATGTTGACAATCTTAAAAGCAACTACTGTCCCTGAGTATTCTGAGTATTTGTGGGATTGGAGGACAGAAAGCCAGTTAGCAAGTGAGTGCTGGAGGCTGGGAAGCCCTGGTGAATCTGATGGTTGGAACAAGTGTCTGACAGAGGCTACAAGGACCACAGTCAGAGACAGGGAAAGAGACAGACAGACAGACAGACAGACAGACAGGGAGAGAGACAGAACATAGGATCCCATCAACTATTAAAATGATATTTTCCACGACTGTGCAAAGAAAATCTAGACCACTTACAGTTTTCTTGTCGTGACAGAAACCCCAACTCCCGTTAGCTTTAATGTTACAAAGTGTTTCTTTATGCAGATCTGCATGCTGCCATAATCTGGAGAGTAAGGATTGGTATATTTTAACACATCAAGTTCTTTTCTCTTAAGACTGTTTCTATGTGCCCATTTCATCTTCTAATAGTAAAAGCAACTTGGAGTCTTCATGTAAGAGGAAACAGCATCCGAAGAAGGAAAAGAAAAACCTCCTCCCCAGCCCACAGGAAACGCCGTTACAAAACCAGGGCACACACTACCCGGTTACAAAACCGGGCCACAGGTCTGTTTCTGAACTGAACATGACAAACCCTGATCTCATATCCAAGTTTGTACAAAATGCTGTTGTTTTTATTTCAACATAATTACATAGTGATATTTTTCACTCCCCAAGATGTCCCGGTTTGAATAATAAAGGACATATCTTCTCTCCTTTCTTCAGAACCTGAAATTTGATGAGATTTTGTGGGGCCCTAAATTCAAGGCAAGGAGTGGGGACATCTGAAGGTAAACAAGGTTCTTTGATAAAATGATAATGTCTTTCAATGGATCATTATGATAAGTCTATCATGTGTCTCCTTAATGTCTCCTATCATATGAAGCCTTAATGAAGAACACGACTAAAACTTGGAAATAGTGCCTGTAAAGAGGTAAAATATGTCAAATGAATTTGGCTCGGAGCCAGTGACAGTATAAGAAGAGGAAGAACAACCAGAGTTCTCACTTCTCATCTGTATGAAAATACAAAGAGGAGCCAATCTCAAGAGAACGTAGCAAGGGAGCGTCTGCCTAACCGTGGAGGTAGAGATTCCATCAGAAATCAACCCCGTGCTTTTTTCATTTTAAGATTCCAAAAACCAGACACTGAGGGGAAAGAAGAGATTCTGAGTTAATCTAGCCAGTCTTTGGACTTCTCACTGTGGGCGCTTGTGTCAGTACACCTGACGTACACGTGCGTGTGCACGTGTCCATGACCCTAAGAGGTGTGTGGGCATTCAGCTGAGATCCCAGGCAGTCTCAATCGTAAGTGCTTGGGAGGAGCAAGGTTTTTTTTTTTTTTTTTTTCTATTTTTTTCACTCCATCTGCTTATGTGTGTTAGTATTCTCTCGTTCTCTAATTATGGAGCTGAGCCCTCAACTCTGGATGAAGAGTATGAATGCCACACAGTCTCCGAGCCTTTCAAATGCCATATGCTACGTGTGTATTCTTGGATGATTGTGAACCGCTTTGGGCTTCCTCTCTGCCCCACTTCTGGGTTGACTGGTGTGTGATAACTTGGATGGGTTCAATATAAATTCTGTTCAAACTGTATGAGAGAAGCACAAGGAAACTTTTAATATGGATTGCAAAATACAGAGAAAGGCTTGAAAGAAGGTTTAATCAGAATTATTCTCAACCTTTTGATCCAGATTTGAGACAAAGATAATTGTTGTGCTTAAACTCAGAACAGCTATTCTTCTTTTTCTGTTCTACTGTACTTATGTTTATTCTGTGGTTCAAAGGCCTTCTAATGGGAAACAACATTTTTTGATATCTCATATTTGTGCTTAAATAGAGAATATCATGTTAGATTCCTTTAGTTATATATAATGTTCTTCCCATCAAGTTCATTATTAAGGCACATTTACTAAGGTAGCGACAACGTAGCACAGGTGCTCATTTTATGTATACTGTGCAGGCGTGGGGAATTCTGGGTAGGAAGAGGCACAAGTCTTACACTGTGCATCCTCAGTTTCTCAGCATGGCCTGACCTGTTGCTGGCTCAGTATTAAGGCTTGAGCTCACTGATCCTAAACATTTGTTTATACCTTGGCATTAGTGATGAAAAATTGTATTTTACCATATGTAGGAGAATCTGAATAAAAAGTTGGAATTAAATACTAGCATATTTCTGCAGGAAAACATGCATATTCATAATACGTTATGATAAAGATTATAAGATCAGTTCAAGTCAGCCTTTTTTTTTTTTTTTTTGAAGGAGCTTAAGTCCACTTGAACTTGTACTCAGCTGTGTTGCAAAAAAAGTTTGGATTTTCCAGTTTGGGATTTCAGAATTGGGTGATGGAATACACACCTGTTGGACCATCCAAGCCCAGATTTATGGTGAAAAGACTTGGATAGAGAGAATAAATTAAAATATTCTCAGGCTTCTATAGCTGGTACCTGAAGAACCATGATTCTCCCTCTGTCCCTGCTGCCTGCTCAATGAAATTAGTAAGAAAGCAAAAGAGGAACCGGAGGACTAGCTCAGTGGTTCCAGCGCCTGCCTCGCAAGCGCAAGGTCCTGAGTTCGATCCCGGTAACCACATACAATGCTGGGCGTGGAGACTCACGCCCACCAGCAATCAACACCACATACCACAGTGCCGGGCGTGGTGGCTCACACCTGTAATCCCAGCACTCCGGAGGCAGAGACAGGAAGTCTGCTGAGTTCGAGGCTTGCCTGGGCTACATAGCGAGCTCAGGACCACCCTGAACTACAAAGTGAGACCCTGACTCAAAAAAAAAAAAAAAAAAAAAAAAGCAAAAGAGCATTGAAGACCTTTGAGAAAGGGTTTTAGGTGAAAGTGTAATTTCAGTTCTACTCTGTGGAACATTTGAAGTGCTCCGTGTTGGTCACCCCGTGTCTCTCACCATGCTCACTCAGGACACCTACCAAGCACGTGAGACAGAGGAATTCAGGCATGACCTTGGAGGGAATTTTACTAGCATTGTTGGAAGTAGAACTGAAGATTGAAGGTGAGCGAGAATGTGGATCGAGTACTAAGTTCACGGTTGGAAATTCAGACACTACCCTGGAATTAACAAGAAATGATTGAATGATGAAATCATATGGTTAGAGTTACCAGACGTTCATGAGATAGCAATACATAGATATTGAGAAAGATAGGGATTAATGGAAATGCCCTCGCATGTAACTTTTTTGACTAAACCAAAATAATTACTTGCAGTCCCTGTCAAACTATATCCCCTGCGTCCCTGAATAAATTCACATGAACTTTTGTTCCTACTTTTCTTTGCATAGATCTGTATTAAAATATGGCAGGGCCTTGTCCTCATGAAGATGGACCATGACTTCTAGGACAGATTTTGACACAAAGATTGCATGTACTTCTTTGAAATGTGTTCAGAGTAATTTAAGAAAGACTTTAATAGCATTTTGGTCGATGTGATATTTGATTCATATTTTATTCAGTTTAATAATTCAGTATTAAACAGTTTAAAAATTGTGTATTAAACTTGAGATTCATTGTTACCTCTCTGTGTCCCAACTTGTAATCATGGGGCACAAACACAAACAACTAGATTGACAGTCTTATCTATAGACTTCACTGAGTAGAAAACACAATGTCAATGTGAAGTAGAAATGCGATGTCTTTAGATGGAGAGAAGAAACCAGAAAATAATGCAAATTAAATGGAAAGTGTCATTTCTCAGTGTTCTGAAGTAAATCGAGATTGAGTACAGAAAGGGAATCAGGCAACATACAGTGTCAAAATCTATAATTAAATATCAAAACTGTCCAACCAGTAAATAAAAACATGTTAAGTGAAAGTTATACATTACTATTGCTTTTATTATCAGTATATGAGACAATTAACTATAGTAGCACTCAAATAATACCAGGATAATTAAAGTCCTGTCAAGCTCTCTATTTGAAAGTCCACACTTTTATGTTTTGCTACATATGACTTCCCTTAGAGTTGAAAGTTAGGGATACAGATGAAGAAATTTCAGTCTCTAAATGGATATTTAGATAAAAATGAGCACATTCTCTACATGTCTGACTGTAGGCAATGTTTTGTGTATTTTTGCCCATGTTGCTATATGTATTTCATATACATATATACACACATATATAGAATTTAAAACTTGTATATAAATTATACACACAAATCTATCATCTATCTATATCTATCTATCTATCTATCTATCTATCTATCTATCTATCATCTATCTATCCAAAATGTTAGCTTTTTTGTTCCATGATACTATTTTAAAGAGCAAAGAATGATGGATTTTGACTCACAGTTTGTCAGCTGACTGCATTGTTGCTAGGCCCACGTGGAGGAGAACACCCTGGTGGAGACGCTGCCAGGCCAAAGCTACTCACCTCACAGCCCGGAAGCTGTTCAGAGAGTGTGCTCTGGAGGCCCCTCCTTCTCCTTTTGTCCCATC
This sequence comes from Thryonomys swinderianus, assembly GCA_004025085.1. Classification (NCBI taxonomy): domain Eukaryota; kingdom Metazoa; phylum Chordata; class Mammalia; order Rodentia; family Thryonomyidae; genus Thryonomys; species Thryonomys swinderianus. The sequence goes on from PVIC010018791.1 coordinate 27,919, forward strand.
TGGGCCCCCAACCTATTGGATGATACCTACATTCAGGGTGTGTCTCCCTCTCAGTTTTCTATCCCAGATGCCACTTACCTCTGGAGACATATTCTCAAAAACACACAGGGGTACACTTTTGTCATTTCATAAGCTTTTCTCATTCTAAGTTGAAAATCAAGATTACTCATCCCATTACTTAAATTAAAAATAATTATATTGTATATTTTTTTTCAAAAATTAATGCTACATGAGCTGGGGATTTAGCTTAAATGGTATTGTACCTACCTTGGGACCACAAGGACCTGAGTCCAATCCCTGGTACCACACACACACAAAAATAATAATAATGCTACATGAAATTTCAAGTTTAGTTCATTAATCAAGAGCTAAGCAAATATTATGAACTAGTCATTCTCACTTTTTTTACCAAAAGTTTTCTTTTCAGTGATGTCACATCCCTTGAATATAAAGGTAATTTATAGATATATATTTTGTATAACTGATAGCCATGCTTTTTCAAGTTTCCATTGAAATTTTACTTGTATCTCACTTGTAAATCAACTGTGAAATTTTTGACTTTCAAAATTAACTAAATGTGATTCTTTTTTTTTTTTTTTTTTTTTTTTTTGAGACAGGGGTCTCGCTTTGTAGTTCAGGCTGGCTCTGAGCTCACTATGTAGCCCAGGCAAGCCTCGAACTCAGCAATCCTCCTGTGTCTGGCTCCCGAGTGCTGGGAGTGATTCTTTATTTTAAAGATACTCCCAGTTTGCAAGTTGGTCACAAGTGTTCTCTTTGTAATCTACAATGATTGAACATAATCCATTCAAAGACTTTTTCCCCCCTCAGGCCCAGTTTAATTTGTTAATTTCTACTTTTCATTATTATTTTACTTAAGTGGAAGAATTACCTGGTTATGATAACATAAACTTTATTAATAAAGTTGATAAGGAGAAAATTTTTAAAAGATAAACAACGTGCCAAAATTTTTTATTTTTTTGAGCATTTGTGTATTTATTTTATGTCCCAGATTTTACTCAAGGAATATTGGAAAAAGAAACAGAATTTTCAACATGATTCTTAGAGGAATCATGTGTTTTGCAAAGTTGAGCTATTTGATTATGTTGGAATTCAACCACTAGCCAAATGTTATTCCCCATGAGCATATTTATGCATTTCATCCATTATTAACTTCTGTATAAATTAAATACAAACCATTTCCAGGAAGCCTGGAATAAATTAAAAATATGAATGCCATCATAGTATTGATTATTTTTCTACATGGTTACCCTTTAATATGCCTGGTAATGCAAAATAAATATGCTAAGAATGAATAACAATCCTCTGAAAAGGCTAAGATGTATAGTGTAGACATCTGTGTCCTATGTATCATCTTAAATTAAAAGAATTTTTAAAGTGGTCCACTATTGCAAATATAATTTTTTACCACAATAAATTTAAAATTATTAGGTATTTGCTCAGTGGAATATTTTCACTATTTTACATGTATTGGAATAACTATAAAACTTCTATAATATAGGGCATAACATATTGTTGTTAATTTTAAAAGTCCCTACTATCATATCAGTAATTTTGTGAGCATTTAACATTTATAATTCTCATTTTCACAGAGATAATTTTTATCAAACAGACAGTAATTTCAGTCAAGAATCTCTTGTTTCAAACCCACCAATGTACAAACTATAGTGCCATGTACAAGAATAAATAAGCAGAAGTAATATAATTTTTTAAAACTTTTATCTTTATGGGTACATTGTCTATACACATCACATATTTAAGAACTTGATGACCTCGAAAAGCTATTCATCTACCTGAAAGAATATAAAGCAGAAAATTGTCTATCAGTTCAAGGCATCTTCCCTTATGATTTAAATATTTTAACAAACTGCTACCTAAAAGACTCACTTTTATTTGTCAAAAAATAAAAACTAGTTTACACATTGCATCTCTGTGTCTGAATTCATACATGATGTACAAAAGAATTTCATTACTTTCAACAGAACAATAGATGAAACTATTTTAATCTAGAACAGAGAATCTGTTGGATTCTTTATCAATGTTTTTAAAATTGCAGAAATTTATTGGCAAGAACAAGAATCCAGTATTCAGAATGCAAAACTAGAATTACAAGAATAAAGAATTGTTATTGGGAAAGAATCATCGCTAAAGCATCATTTTTTTCTGGTCAGAATATCACCATCCTCCAACCTACATTTCAGGGATCTACCTAGAAACAAATATGATAATTAGAAATCCAGGTAAATTAATACTTCAAAGACAGTTCCTAAAGCAAAGCCCTCAAAGAATGATATTGGTGCAATCTAAAAAATAATTACACATGAAGTTGTAGCTTAAAACTCTTGCAACCTTTAAGTAAAAAGGTGTTAGGCTGTGCCAAATTCACTTAATATTTCCCTTTTAAACACCTTTTTTTAAAAGATATTACAGAAAGGCTAAGAACATAGTGAAACTAATTTTTTGAAATGAGATATTTCAAGATAGCAAAATAAAGAATTTCAGAAATACCACTTAATTCACATCGTTGGTACATGATAGCCTTTTTACTGCCACACATTCTTTTATAACTTCTTTTTATCTAATCAAACTTACTGGTACATTTTAAATACTCATAATGATCAGATTTATCCTAGGGAATTTGTACTTATGTGTGATATATCTTGATTCTTCTTTTTCCCCATTACCCTCTCCCCCTTTCAACCACCCTCCCCTGCTTATTTACAAAAGCATTGATTCCATTTGTTTCTTCTTCACTCATTTTTTTTCTTTTCCCTTCCTTTATTTCCCCTTCCCCTCTCCTTAGTCTCAACTCATTGTTTTCTTTTTATCTGACAACACCTATTGTACATTTTGGTCCTTATTTACAATTTCAGTCTCTTGTCAGAGAAACAATGGGATATTTATACATTAATGTTCAGTTTTTTTCACAAAAGAGTATGGTCTCGAAAAAAGGATTAAGAAGATGAATAAAGGGCCGGAGGGTTAGCTCAGTGGTTCCGGCGCCTGCCTCGCAAGCACAAGGTCCTGAGTTCGATCCCCGGTAACCACATATAATGCTGGGTGTGGAGACATGCCCACCAACAATCAACACCACATACCACAATGCCGGACGTGGTGGCTCACGCCTGTCATCCCAGCACTTGGGAGGCAGAGACAGGAGGATTGCTGAGTTCGCGGCGGCTTGCCTGGGCATCATAGTGAGCTCAGGGCCAGCCTGAACTACAAAGCGAAACCCTGTCTCAAAAAGCAAAAAAAAAAAAAAAAAAAAAAGAAAAAAAA
>PVIC010018792.1:8312-31313 GCA_004025085.1 Thryonomys swinderianus
AGCATAGATACCAAACAGGAAGGGTGGCCAGCGAGAAAAGGGCTGTGACACTCGCTGGTGACATGTGGAAAACTAAGACAATATTTACAGCGTGCAGAAGGTTCTCCATGTTCCCGTATATTAATATTTTTGGCCCTCTCTCAAGTCTCTGGGACAGCTTATTTTTTATTTTTATTTTTTTCATTTTGCTGTTGCTTTATAAGACATTTTGATAACTGGAGCCAACTGCCTCTTTTTGAGTTTTTAAGCTTAAACAATTTTCTTTTTCATCTGATGATTTTTTTCCACCGAAGAGGGCTTCGTGCAGGGAACCCGGGTTCTGGCTGCCTCAGGCACCTTTCCCACAGCCTGAGAGATTATTATTCTCATGGGCGATTATGACCTGTGCAGCGCCGCAGGGCTGGGAAGGCCGGGGAAGCGCCCGCCGCGCGGAGCGTTTGGGGGCCTGAGGAACGCAAACGCTCTCCACACATCCCGCAGGCCCTCTGCACCACAGCCCAAGAGCTCTCTGGCTTCACGGGTGTCTTCATGCCACACACCTACAGCGACAGTTGGCATCATTCCTGAGGCCTACTGCCCCCTCCTACGGCGTCCTAAAACCTCCCTCGAACTCCTTGGGCATTGGCCCGGTTACCAGTTCCTGCTCCCATTAGCCCACTGCCTCCCCAGAGGCTGCACCCAGCGCAGGGGGACAGGGAGACCACCTTTGGCTCCACTGCCCAGCCCAGCCTGGGTGCCCAGAGGCCGCCCAGCAGCGTCCCAGGGGAAGCTGTGGTGCCCACGCTGGAGAAAGCCCTCACCCACGCGTGTGTAGCCTGCGAGGACTCCAGGCAGCTCAACATCACAAACACTGACCTTGAATGGGACTCGAGGGCAGTAGTCTTCTACAGTTGCAGAGGCTCTCCGGCATAGATACCAAACATCTTAGGCTGGGCCCGTAGTGGAGAGGGCTTCGCAGCCTGGGGGAGGATACAGCCCAGAAGGTCCCACAGGAGGCTTGGAAGGTGGAGTTGGAGACAGTTTCCAGTTCTGTGGCGTAGATGACAGCCTCTTAATTTTCCTGATCAGGGGCGCCAGGCCTGGAGCAGGGACCCCCATGTGTTCACTTGTGCATGCAGCAGTTCTTTATCGAGTCTCTTGTATGGAGTCAGGTCTGTCCTACCCAGCAGTCATCAGAAGAGACCTAGTTCCAGCCTTCAGGAAGCTTCCGGTCTGGTAAACAGGGGCACTAGACAAGTTTCAGAAAGGACCACTTAGAAAACCGATGCCTCCCAGCTGCCGCCAACACCAGGGGGCACACAGACTGCTCCGAGACTGTCCCTTTCAGGAGCTTTGCTTTCTCTGCGGCTATGGGAGCATAGCGTTCTCAATCTGCTGCTGCTACTGATGTACGGAGCAACAGCTGAAGTTTGACGGGAGTGTTAAGTAACTCCCAAGCGTGGCTGCATTTCAGCCTCCACTAGCCTGGAGGTGCAGGGACCTGCCACTGCTTTTTTTTAAAGGCTGACACAGGATGACAGAGGTTCAGCTAATTGCTCATGGTCACACAGCTAACTGGAAAGCCAAGGTCCAGATTCGCTTGGCTATCCACAAAACTAATTCCAAGGACAAAGGTCGCCTGGAATGTCTGCTTAGGTCTTTTAGACAGTAGGTGGAAATATGGTGTTTCCCTACGTAGGGCCTGATCAGCCGGAAAGGTGATAAAGGAAGTGAATGGCATTGTTCTTTTCGGCCTCTGCCTTTCTTGTGGGCACGAACCAGAAGCCTTTCAAATGAATATTTGTTGGATAGAATTAAGGACCTACTATGTGCTCAGCTCCCGGGTGGTATAGGTCAGCACACAGTGTGTCTGGAAAGATTCCCCAAGCCAGTGGGCTAGGTCTCCATCTCATTCATCCCTCCAGATTCAGCCGCCTGACGGGCTTAGCACATAGTAGGTCCTCAGCAGATCCTCATTCTGTTGAACAGCGAAAGCTTTGTGAGCGTTCTGAGAGCAGAAGCCTCACCAGCCCCTAAAGTGACAGCACAAACAGGTGCAGCTCTGTGCTGAGAGGGGACCCCCCCTAAGGGGCAGACATCTGCTGGTGTCTGGGGACATCTCTCAGAGGGCCCTATTCGTTTTCTGATAACTTCATCCACAGTGGATTTATTTACTTAGTTTCAGTTAAGATTTCTCATTTTACTTTTTAAAATGTATTTTTACTAGTGTATATGAACTATTAAACATTGGGTTTTGGTATTGTATTTCCATTCATGTGTGTAACCTATTTGATCACCTTCATCCCTCCATTACTACCCCTTTTCCCTTTCTTTTGCTAATAATTGTTTCCCTTCTGCTTTCATGTCACCTGTTTTTTTAAAAAAACATTTTTAGATTCTGCATATCAGGGCAAACACTGACACTTGTCTTTCTGAGTCTGCCCAAGTTGACGTAACCTGACGATCCCAAGTTGTGTCAGTTTCCCTGTAAATAACTAATTTTGTGATGCTGATTTTGTTCCTCTTTATGGCTGAATAAACCCCTGGTGTGTGTGTCTGTGTCTTGGGCACCTAGGCTGGCTCTGTATCTTGGCTGTTGTGAACAGTGCCACGGTAGTGTGGGTCTGCGGGTCTCCCTGTAGTCCCTGCAAGTACCTACCAGAGTGGCATTAGCAGGGTCCTATGATAGTTTTATTTTTAATTTTTGTGGAAATCTGATTTCCACAGTGACTGTGCCAACTTCCATCCTCACAGCAGTGTGGAAGAGTCCCTTTCCCTCACGACCTCATTAGCATTTATTGTTTTTGAATTCGCAATGTCAGCCATTCTGATCAGGGTGAAATGGGATCTCAGTGTATTTTGGTTTGGGTTTCCTTGGTGGCTCGAGCTGGTGAACAGTTTCCCATGTCCTGGTTGGCCATTTGTATGTCTTTTGAGAAGCGTGTCTGCTCAGTTCATTTGCCCATGTCTTTTGTGTTCTTTATATATTTTGGAAATTAATCCTCTGTCAGAAGAGTAGCTGGCAAAGATTTTCTCCTGTTCTGCAGGCTGTCATCTCACTCTGTCACTTCTTTCCATCATTGTGCAGGGTGTTACACTTGGCGTAGTCTCATTGGATGACTCTGCTGTTCCCCGAGTGACTGATTGGAGTGCTAGTCAGAAGTCTCAAGTGTCGCCCTATGTCTTCTACCGGCAGTTTAAAAGTTGCAGGTCTTACACATGGGTCTTTGGTCTTTTTGGATTTGATTTTTGTATAAGGTGGGAGATGTCACCCAGTTTTAGTCCTGTGCAAGTGGATATCTAGTTTCTCTAGCACCACTTGTTAGAGAATGGAATGTCTTTTCTCCAGTGTGTGTCATGGCCTCTTTGCCAAGGATCAGATGTATGATTTTGTTTCTGCATCCTTCATTGTATTCCACTGGTTTAGTTTTTTGAGTGAGTTCCATGCTGTTTTAGTGACTGTAGCTCTGTAGTATACTTTTGAAGTCAGGTACTGTAAGACCTTCGGCCTTGCTTTTTTGCTCAGGATTGCTTTGGTTATTTAGGGTCTTATGTTCCTATGTGAATTTCAGGGTTTCCCTCTAGTTCTGTGAAGAATGTCATTGGAATATTTATGGTGGTTATATTAGATCCCTTTTGGTAATACAGCTTTTTAAAACAATTTTAATTTTGCTGATCCGTGAACATGGGAGGAATGCCATGATAGGGACAGAGGGCTCAGGTACAAAGCACATAAAGTAGCTTTTGCCACAGAAGCCGTGATCTCAGAGCTCTTGCTGTGCTTTGGATGGGTGGGCATGGCTGGGCCTCGGAAGGCGCTCACTCACACTGACATCCCCCCACCTCAGGCATCTGTCTTCCCTGACATGGTCATCGGGCCAGCCCGAGGCAGCTCAGCAGTCAGAGAAGGGATCGTGGCCCTTTCCCTGCAGCCCTTCTGTGTCCCTACAAGCTGGGCTGTCGAGTGTAGCCCCCAGGCTCAAATTCCCTGCTCCTCACCAGTTTTCAAAGGCTAAGGCTCTTCTCTCTTCATAAAGTGGGATCATAAGGATACCCACACTGACAGGGGGTTCTGAGGAAGAAATGAAGTGACGTCATTCAGAATAGGGCTCAGCACAGGGCTTGGCACCTGCTAAGGACAATGTGGGAGTTTGCTCTTGGGGTCAGGCTGGCTTCATGCAGTAGGCACAGAGTTCTCTGTGTGCCCATTTACATTGATCCTTTCCTTCAACCTCCCTCACCCTTGCCAGCCTGGCCTGGCTCCTGTCTAGGACACACCAGGTAAGTTCCTAGCACCCTCTCATTTCCTGGGCCTCACACACGTGTTTTCCCCTCTGCCTATAAAATGCAAGTTTTGAGTTACTTCCTCTAGGGAGCTTTCCTAGTGAGGCAGGTGCCTCCCACCGTCTTGTGTGCCAAGTTCCGTTCTGGGTTGAGTTAGCAGGATGCTGAGCTCTCAGAGTCCAGACCAGGATGGCTCTTGGTTAGCGTTCAGTACACATTACATGGGTGAAGGGGGAATGAGTGAGGGAAGAGGGTTTTGGGGAAGGATTTTGCTGCTCTTCCTGTAACACGGTCATGCCACTTGGCTCCAAAGAACCAGCCAAGTGACTGGAGTCCTGAGCACGTGGAAGATTGTTTGCAGAAATTAAGACAAGCAGTTCTAGAACAAGGTTCTGTGTTCGTGAGTCTTTCTTCTGCCCTCTGCTAGGGTTTCCTGGTCCCAGCTGTGAGCAATGCAGATGGGGGATGGTGTACCCCCTAACTGGGCATCCACAGACACACCCAGCTGCCCCCCAGTCCTGCAGTGCACAGGAAAGCAGAAGTATCAAGATTTTCAGTTCCTTGACTGCTGTGGGCCTAAGTCAGACTCTTAGTGTTATTTCAAAGTCACTTTCTTGGGGGAGGGGTCGATGAGCATATTTTATACAGAGCATGTTTCAAATCAGAGTGAGCATTTACCCCCCTGCTTTCCGTGAAAGGCAGGGGGTCTAAGACATTTTAATAGCTTTCATATTCCTTGCTCCAAATATATTATTTCAGCACAATAGTTTCTTTGCGGGAGAATTGCTTAAATGATTCAAAATGGATTTAAAAATATATTTCAAGTTTTAATTTTATGCACAGAACATTAATGAGTGGAGGGCCTTAGAGACTGCCTGTCAGTTTAACGTATTCACAATATTCTCAGCACAGATGTTATTCTATCTGAATCCTTTTAGAGGGAAGAAACCAGTAATTTTTTTTCTTGGGGGGAGGATGTCAGAAAATATATTGTTTTGAAATTATATTTTGATCTCAGGTTCTGCGCAAGCTATCACTGAGAGGGTCTGAGTCTGTCAAGTCACTTGGACACCAAAGTTTGAAAGAGGGAGAAGAGGAACATCCCTGCATCCGTCTTTATTCTGTGCTTCCATCTTCCTTCTATGAGGAGCTGGAGGGGAGAAATGAGGTGGAAGGAAACAAAAACTCCCCTGAGCTGTGCATAGGAAAGGCTCCACCTCCCTACACAAAGGGTTGGACGGAGTACTGAGTAGAAGCAGAAACATGTGGAGAGGGCAACTCTTACTTGTATTTCCTCTGCCCGAAGATGCCAACTCCCATTGTCAGTGTCAGTGGTGTTATCAACTTTCTCTAATAGGGATTCGGATGTGTGTGTGTTTTTATGTGTGTGTGTGTACACTCATGTGCTTGTGCCCACCTATGTGGGTCTGTGATGAGTTCACTTATACATAAATGTAACTACCTACTAGGTGCCTGTGGTGTCAGCCCTGGGTTAAGGGCTCACATAGCTACCAGGTGGTGGGAGGCACCACGTGGGTGGAGTCCAAGTGCCAGAAATAACCTTGACCACTTCCTGTTTCGGATATTGTCACGTTCTGCTCCTGATGTACCAAACAAGAGTCATTAAAACACCTTCCCCTTTAAAAAGACTTTATTTTTTTTAGAGAGTTTCAGGTTCACAGCAAAACCAAGCAGGAGATACAGAGCCCCCACAGGCACCGCCTCCAGGGCCTCTAACATCCCCGCCAGCGTGGCTCCTTGTTGCCCGGGGATGGGCTCGTGTGGGCAGCCAGAGTCACCTGCAGTCCAGAATGTGCACTGCTGCTGTGCATCCCTCGGGTGCGGACAGCCGTCTGCCGTGGGTGTTCACTGCTGCTGGGCACATGGCATAGGTCCGCTGCCCTAAGTGGTGCTCTGTCTTCTGCCTGTTTGTCTCTCCCACATCTGAACCCCAAAAGCCCCTGACTGTGCCGCCGTCTCCAGTCTTGGCTGCCTCAGGGCTGGGAACATATACTGTGCAGCCCCCAGATTGGCTTCCACTTTTTTTTTTTTTGAGACAGGGTCTCACTTTGTAGTTCAGGCTGGCCCTGAGCTCACTATGTAGCCCAGGCAAGCCTCGAACTCAGCAATCCTCCTGTCTCTGCCTTCCGAGTGCTAGGATGACAGGCGTGAGCCACCACGCCCGGCACTGTGGTATGTGGTATTGATGGCTGGTGGGCATGAGTCACCACGACCAGCATTGTATGTGGTTACTGGGATCGAACTCAGGACCTTGCACTTGCAAGGCAGGCGCTGGAACCACTGAGCTAACTCTCTGGCCCGGCTTCTTCCATTTTAACACACACTTAGGCTTCTCCTCTGTGTTCCCCCAGCTTGGTAGTCCCTTTCGATTTAGCACCGAGTAACCATCCATTGCCTGGATGCAACACGGTATATACATCTACTCGCCGTCCTTGAAGGACATCTCGGTGGCTTCTGAGGTTTGACAACTATGAATAAAACTGACATAGACACCCATGTGCGGGTGTTTATGTGAACCTGCTTCCAGCTCCTCTGGCTAAATATCAAGAAGCACAATTCTCGTTGAATCATACTGTCGAGAATGTGCTGAGTTTTGTAAGAAACTGCTGAATGGTCTCGCAACGTGGCTGCTATTTTCCCTTCCCATCAGCAGCACGTGAGAGTGTGTTTGAGAGAGTAAGAAAATATTTAACTTTGGAAATTATATTTAAATAAAAATAATACCTTGGAGTTCATAGGGAAGGATAAATGCTCCCAGAATAGCGGGGAGGAAAATAAGGGGCAGGATGGAATGCCCCCCCCCCCAGAGTCGGCGTCTGACGTGGCAGCCTGGTCAGGAGTCGGTGCAGGAGGGGTCGAGGGCTGTGGCAGCGAGGGGCTGGTGGTGTGTGGCTGCCACTGTAACTCAGGAGTCTCAGAGAGAGAGAAGCCAGGGCCCCTCTCCGAGGGGAAGGCCGAGCGTCTGCCAGAGAGGACACGCACAGGCGGAACCGAACATCTCAACATACGGAAGTAAATTCTAGAAGCATTAAATACTGATAGGTAACACATCATAGTATTGAGAGAAATTTAGGGTACTACACATACAATCTGGGAGCTGGGGGCACTTCCCTAACCAATACTAAGAACCCAAAGGCTAAAAAGTGAAGGTTGATTTTTTTGCGGGGGGGGGGGACTCTATCCAATGGAGTTTTGCACCCCAAAGGTAACACAACTTCAATAAACAAATGTTCAGTTTACAAAAGACTATTCACATCCAAGATGGCAGACACATTTCTATATTCTACCACAATTCATAGCGTCCAGATGTATTTAAGGTGATAAGTGGATATTTTCCTGTGCCCCAAGACCCTTCCCCAGGGGGAATTGCTTCTAGTGATTTGATGAGTGTCTCGCTGGAGGCTTTTTCTTCTTTAGTTTTTGTTTTGTTTTGAGCTGCGTCAATGGGTGCACGAGCCAAGTGGACCTTTCTTTTCACTGAACTCTTTCCCCAAACTGCCATTTATACCTCACCGCCCATATGCCTTTCTTTTAAGTTTATATACTTAAAAAATAATACAGTTTTTTTTTTTTTTGAGACATGGTCTCACTTTGTGTAGTTCAGGCTGGCCCTGAGCTCACTATGGTGCCCAGGCAAGCTGCCGCGAACTCAGCAATCCTCCTGTCTCTGCCTCCCGAGTGCTGGGATGACAGGCATGAGCCACCACGTCCGGCATTGTGGTATGCGGTGTTGATTGTTGGTGGGCGTGTCTCCACGCCCAGCATTCTATGTGGTTACCGGGGATCGAACTCAGGACCTTGCGCTTGCGAGGCAGGCGCCGGAACCACTGAGCTAACCCTCCGGCCCAATAATACAGTTATTAACAGAGTTAATGATGGCTCTGCTTAGCTCTAACATGTCCCCCAAAGTCTCAAGTGTGGAGAAGGTGCCTGACCGCGGGGTGCTCTACCCCTGTGTGTGTCTCATCCGCGAACGGTTGGAAGCTGGCTCTGCCGGCTGGAGGGGCCCCTGGGGACGTGGCCCGGAAGGACGCACTCCTGCCCTGGCTCCCCCTTCCCTCTCTGCCTCTGGCTCCTGTAAGCTGAGACCTTTCCCCTCTGCCGCAGCCCTTCGCCGTGCTGTTTATGCCTCGGAACCTGCTGTCTACGGACTGAAGCTGAGAGCCTAAGAAAACCTCTGCTCCTCCATGATGTGGGTGTCAGGTATTTTGTCCCAGCGATGGGAAAGTAACTAAGACAAACACCACAAACGGAAAGCCAGTGCTCTGACGTGTGGAGAGGGCTGTGGGCCTAGAAAGAGTGAACCCTGTGACGTGGTTCTCCGGGGTCGATTCTCCGTGTGGCAGCGGCTCCTTTGCTGTTAAAAGGGCAGCACTAGGGATCCGTCACAGGCAAACCCAAGCGGGGACTGTTCTTGGCAGAATCAGGAGGGTGGGACAGGAGTGGCTTTGTCAGTGTTTCTGTGGCCTTTCACATCCCTGTGTCTCCCAGGTCACCGTGCGACGCCCTGTGTCCTCTGTCCAAGGTCTCAGACAACAGGGAAACAAAGAAAGGCTTCTCCTGGGCATCGGCACCATTTGGAAGTCAGTCTTTAATCTCCCAAACGGCACAGCTTTTCTTTTCGAGGGTACATGACTTCCGCGGAGAACCCAAAAGCAAGGGAAATGTGGGCCGGAGGGTTAGCTCAGTGGTTCCGGCGCCTGCCTCTCAAGCGCAAGGTCCTGAGTTCGATCCCTGGTAACCACATTCAATGCTGGGTGTGGAGACTCACGCCCACCAGCCATCAATACCGCATACCATAGTGCCAGGCGTGGTGGCTCACGCCTGTCATCCCAGCACTCGGGAGGCAGAGATGGGCGGCTGGCTGAATTTGAGGCTTGCCTGGGCTACATAGTGAGCTCAGAGCCAGCCTGAACTACAAAAAAGCCAGACCCTGTCTCAAAACAAAACAAAACAAAACAAAACAACAACAAAAAAAAGCAAGAGAAATGTGCATAATCTCACTGCTCAGTTTCCCTAAACTCCCAGTGTGGTTTCTGGAATTTGTCAGCAGCGTATTTTGCGAGACATTGAAATATTTAGAGAAATTTGGTTGTCGCTAACGACAGCCAAACACCTTTGCCTTTCTTGTGGGTTAAATAAAGGAAGGGGAGCAGTTGGGTGAAGTTTTCTAATCATTGCAGTCACTGTGGGGAATTCATTCATTTCTGGCAATTCAGAGAAGCAGAGCGCAGAGCCTGAGCTTTCGATGACTCTCTTCCTTCATTTTCATCTCGGTACTTTTCTCCCTGATGCCAAAAGATCTGTCTTTTTGACAAACTGCCGTCGAAGGCAGCGCACCTGCGACCCGAAGAGAAAGTGGAAAATCTGCCTCAGTCACAGAGTCCAGATGTGGGAGCCTCATCTGAGTTCTAGGGAGGCCTCACTGGACATGACTCTCCTGAGTCACCCCGTGGCGGGCTCAGGGCCGGGCCTGGGGAGCCCAGAAGGCCCACTGTGGACAGAAGGCGCATTTGAAGGGGGATCATTTATCCTCCATTTTTTGTACTGGGGCTTGAAGCCCAGGCCTTAGGACTGAGGTGCATCTTCACCCTTGTTAGAATTTGGGACAGGGTCCGCTAAGGCGCTGAGCTGGCGAGGTGGGGCTTAAGCTTGGGATTCTCCTGCCTCGGCCTCCGCGAGCACTGGGATCACAGGGGGCACCATGCCTAGTGCTTGCTTTAATTTTCAATGCTGTGTTCTGATGTCCTGCCTTTCAGAGCTCCAGAGAAAGGCGGCAATGCTCCTCTGTGCCCAGAGGTATTGATATATGAACAAGTGATGTTCCGAGCCACCAGCTCCCTAACTGCGACGCAATACCAGAATTCCGTGGTCTCCCGAGGAGCGCTCGGCTTCTAACACCTCCCGGCACTGTCCAGATCAAGCGTCCAAATTATGGCGACTCAACTAAGGCAGAGAGAGAAAGAGAGGGAGAGAGAGAGAGAGAGAGAGAGAGAGAGACAGAGAGAGACAGAGAGAGACAGAGACAGAGAGACAGAGAGAGACAGAGACAGAGAGACAGACAGAGACAGACAGAGACAGACAGACAGAGACAGAGACAGAGAGATAGAGACAGAGAGAGAGACAGAGAGAGACTGACAGAGACAGAGACAGAGACAGAGGGACAGAGACAGAGAGATAGAGACACAGAGAGAGACAGAGACAGAGAAAGAGAGAGAGAGACAGAGAGAGACAGAGGAAAGAGAGAGAGAGACAGAGAGAGACGTTGTGGTCTGTCGCGAAGGAGCTGGGGGATAAAAACGGGTCCCCAGAGGAATAAAACCACAAACCCATCTGGCAGGGTCTCATTTTCTCACACAGGCTTTTCCCCTGAGAGACCAGCTCACAGCCACCAGCAAAATGACCCCACGCAGCACTGGGTGGACACAGGTGGGGCTGGGAGAGATGGGGGGGAGGCGACGGTGCGGCCTCCCCGTCCACCCACAGCCACCCGCACAGGGCTTCCAGAAGGGTTTCAGTTCCCAGCACAAAATCTTAGGAGAAGCACATTTGAAAAGTCTTAAAAAATGTTTAGAAACTTTCTTAAGCCAGAGTTTTAAGATGATTTATTTTAAAAAATACAGTACGATATTTTATAGTTCTGTTTTGGGACACAGCCAGAATTGAAAATAAGCAAAAGATAAAGAGAAGAAGCATAGAGAGTAATTTGGCTCCTCCAGGGAAAGGTGTCCTGCGTGGGTCCTTCCCGCTTCAGGGCTGGTGGCCAGGGACCTGCAGCCAGGACCAGGGCTGGCAGCTGGGGCCTACGGGCACCGTTCCACACCTGAGTGGTTTTGCATGTGATAAAAAGCCAAAACCAAACCAAAACACAACAAGTCTGAAGGCGGCTTCTGCTTCTTTCTGGGCCTTGTCCTGACCCGCGGTGCCGGGGGTCAGAGGAGAGGGACGGGCGTCTCTGGGGCCCAGCCTGAGCGGCAGCGTGAGGGAGCCCGGGAGCCTGTCCCACTGCACGGAGCCTCAGTGCGCTGAGCCCTGAGACAGAGCCTGGAGGTTCTGCCCCATGGGAGGAGGGCAGCCAGGGGCAAAACCCGAGCTTGCTCCGGACAGGCTGCCCTTTAGCGAGGTCACAGCACCCGCACCCTGTGGTGTCCGGCAGCTGAGCCAGGACTGACCGCTGGATGGGGACTGCAGAGGGGTGGGAAGCACGGGACAGCCGGGCCCTTCCCTTCCCTGGAGCGCTCTGGCTCAGATCCTGCAGTCCGTTATCGCCTTCGCTGGGCATGGACGGGTGCACATAGGTGCCCCTTTGTGTGTGTGCCCACGTGGGTGCTTGCTCGCAGCCATTCCCACTTCCCATGCCAGGGCGCATGTCATCTCTGTGCAGAGGAGATTAAGAAACTTGTCTAATGCCCACAGCGAGCCAGTGAAAGCGTAGCCTGGCACTGACTGACCTGGCCCCTTAGACATGCCACCCTTGCCTGCCCATCACAAAGGGAAGTGGGCTTCTTGAAGAAGAAGCTCAAAGGGAAATTTAATTTGCTTTTGTAGAAAATACAAAAAAAGAGGAAGCCGCTAGATTCAGGGCTCGGAAGTTTGGGCCTCAGATTTTCTTGTGTGTGTGTGTGGTACTGAGGATCGAACCCAGAGCCTTTGCAGTGGGCCACATCTCTAGCCTCTGATGATGATGATGATGATGATGATGATGCTGATGATGATTTTGAGAGAGGCTTTTGCTGAGTTGCCTGAGCTAGGTTCAACCTTGTGAGCCTCCTGCCTCAGCCTACAGAGGGGTAGGATTATGGGCATGTGCCGTGATGGCCGGCTGTGGCTTTAGGGCCTTTCTTGCTGCAGGAGCCTTCCGGGTTTCGATCTGACACACTCTGGTGCTGGGTGTGGCTGCGAGAAGGGAGAGGTGGAGGGGCATGGAAAGAAGGGAAAGGAAGAATTTGAAGATTACAAAAAAGGAAATAAAGCTTATATATCTAGGGCGTGGGGAACTTGGGGGTCAGGGGAATGGGAAAAAATGAGAATTAAGTTTTGTCAATGTTGTTTGTGCTCATAATGTGCTTATAAAATGTACCAATGAAATCAATTTAAAAATGAAGAAGGGAGAAGTGTGAGTCTGGGGCCTCGAGCGGGTTTTCCCTTGGGGGTTGGGTCCTGTGCTGAGTGCGGCGGAACTGAGCTGAGCATCCTGTCCTTCCTTTATCTTCCTGTCTTGGCTGGTGGCCGCAAGAGCAGCAGAAACTTGGCTCCACAAGACCCTTATCACAGCTTCACAAGGGGCTTCACGGCTTCACAACACTGGGGCGTGGAGAGGAATAGAAGAAGAATTTTGCTCACTTGGCTTGGGCCTAAATCTCCAGCAACTCCAGACACGCAAGGGACTGGGACCATTTCACCTGAGGGAGGGACGAGGGCCCCTGCTGGTGAACCGAGCCCTTCAACAATGACACCGGAGTTTGAGACAAACGGGGCTGGGCCAGGAGTGTGTTTCGGTTGGAATCCACGACTTTACTCTGCTTGTTAACCGGCCTACAAAGATTCTGAGCAGCTTCCAAGCCCCAGCTTCACGCAGCTACTCTGAGAGCCCCTGGCATTGGGCCACTCCGCCAGGCTGAGGAGGGTCATTACCCACCAGCCTCAGGATCCCTGCTCCCGCAGAGAGCGGGTTTCATGGCATGAGTCTGGTCTGGCTTTGCCAGAGTTCATCCTGACGTTTCCAGGGTGGTTGGGGTTGGGTCAGGCTTGGGAGGTCTAACCTGTGCCTGCGTCTGCACAGGCGGCCTTGAGAGGAGATGCTCAGGAGGAAGGAAGGCTCCCGGAAGGACAAGTGCACCGATGAAGGGGGCGCTGCTGTGGCCTGGTGTACGGGAAGGCCCAAAGCCTGTGTGGGAAGCCCAGCCCTGCAGAGCCCCATGCTGGGGTAGGACCCCTCCCCCAGGGTCCACCCCCCCCAGGGTCCATGTTCTCTGTGGCATCTTTGCCAAGCCAGTTTCCTTCCTAGTGCCCTGGGGGTTGTTATGTCTGTTCAGTTCACTTTCCCATTTTTGATCAGGCTATCTGATTTTTTTTGGTGATAAGTTTTTAAAGTTGTTTACATATTCCATATATTACCCCTCTGTTGAAAGAGTAGCTTTCAAGGATTTTCTTTCCCCTCCCATTCTATAGGGTGCTATTTCATTGTCCGTTGTTTCCTTTGCTGTGTAGTTTTTATTTTGATGTTGTCTTGTGTGATGATTCTATTATTTCCTGAGTTATCAGAGTCCTATTCAGGAAGTCTTTGTCGGTGTGTGTGAGACTTCAAGTGTCTTCTTTGTGTTTTCTTCTTCACTTACAGAGTGTCAGGTTTTCTACCAAAGTGTTCGATCCATTTTTGGAATTGATTTTTTTGTACAGCCTGAGAAAAAAGGATTCAATTGCAGTGCTCTACTAGTAGATGTCCAGTTTTCCCAGTGCCTTTTTTAAAGAGACGGTCTTCTTCAGTGTATGGTTTTGCACCTTTTATCAAGAATCAGACTGCTGTCGTTGTGTGCCTTTTCTTCTCTGTGCATATTCTATTCCATTAGTCTACCTGTCTGTTTTTGTGTCAGCACCATGCTGTTTCTTTTACTAGGGCTCCATAGTATATTTTGAATGGGGCACTCTCATGCCTTCAGGAATACTCTGTGCTCAGGATGGCTTTGGCTATTCTTGGTTTTCTTTCCATGATTTTTTTTTTTTTTTTTGAGACAGGGTCTCACCTTGTAGTTCAGGCTGGCCCTGAGCTCACTATGGAGCTCAGGCAAGCCTCGAATTCAGCAATCCTCCTGCCTCTGCCTCCCGAGTGCTGGGATGACAGGCATGAGCCACCATACCTGGCTCCATGAATTTTAATACTGTCCTTTTTCTTTTTCTGTGAAGAGTGTCATTATTATTTTGATGGGGATTACATTAAATTAGTAGATTGCTTTTGTAAGGTGACCATTTAAGTAATAATTCTGCCAATCCATGAATAGGAAAGTCTTTCTATCTTCTAGAGTCTTTGTCACCTTCTTTCTTCTGTGTCTTGTGATGTCATTAGATCTTTCACTGCTTTGGTTTGGTTTATTCCTAGGTTTTGAGACTATTGTGAATAGTTATTTTCCTGATTTATTTTTCAGCAGGTTCCTCTACTGATGTATAGAAAAGCTATTGATTTATATCAATAAATCAATTGATTTTTTTTAATCCTGCTACTTTGCTGAATTTATCTATCAGACTGAAAAGTCTTCTATTGGGGTTTTTAGCTTCAACTACAGAAAGGAACACATTGTTGAAGAACAGGGATAATTTGACTTCATCCTTTCTTATTTGTATCTCTTATTTGTGTATTTTGCCTAATTAGTTAAAAATCTCAAATACTACTTTGAACAGGAGTAGTGAGAGTTGAAATATTTCTTTTATTCCTGATTTTGGAGGAAATTCCTTCTGTTTTTGGAAAAACTTTTCCACACTGTCCCCCTTTTGGAATAATTTCTCTAGGCTGCTGCCATTTTGGAACAACTTCCTTAGGCATCCGCCATTTTGGAATACTTCTCTAGGTGTCCGCCATTTTGGAAAAACATCCCCAGGCTGCAGCCATTTTGGAATAACTTCCGTAGGCATCCGCCATTTTGGAACAACTTCCTTAGGCATCCGCCATTTTGGAACAACTTCCTTAGGCATCCGCCATTTTAGAACACTTCTCTAGGCATCCACCATTTTGGAAAAACATCCCCAGGCTGCAGCCATTTTGGAAAACTTTCCTAGGTTCATGTCATTTTGGCACAACTTCCCTAGGCATCCACCATTTTGGAACAGTTTCCCTAGGCATCCACCATTTTGAAAAAACTTCCCCACACTGCTGCCATTTTAGAACAATTTCCTTAGGCATCCACCATTTTGGAAAAACTTCCCCAGGCTGCAGCCATTTTAGAAAACTTTCCTAGGCTTCTGCCATTTTGGAACAACTTCTGTTCTGGAACATGGTGCTCTGGGGATTCCTCTTTAAAGCAATTTTGAGGCTGCAGAGGGTAACGTTCTGGTGCTTCCTGTGATGCCCTCAGGCCATCTTTCCTACTCTCTTCTTCCTTCTCAGCAATCAAGCTCTCCTCTGTTCTATCCTCGCAGTCCATCGCTTTACCAGACTTTCCTTTCTGGCTAAACTCCAAACATTCTGAATCACTCTGTGGGGCGCTCTGCTCTTGATTCTCAACACAGATCTGGCCAAAAGCTCCCTCCACACTGAGCTGCAGCCCCAGCTCATCTTTTTGAGACAGAGTCTTGCTAAGTTGCTCAGGTTGGGCTTGAACTTGGAGCTCTTCTGCCTTAGGCTCCCAGAGGGCTGGGATTACAGATGTATACCACTTTTTAAAATTATTGTTTCAAAAATTAGGTATTCTAACAAGTACATAGTGGTATCTCAATGTTTTAATTTGCAATTCTCTGTTGACATGTGATGTTGAGCTTCCTTTTACATGCTTGTACATTTGTTGATGAGCTACCTTTCCATACTGTTTAGCTTTATTTGAGTTGAGTTGTTTTGTTATTGTTGAGTTTTATAAGTTCTTCTTATGTTTTGGATATAAGTCCTTTATCAGATGTGTTGTTTGTAAATATTTTTTCCTTATCTTTAGCTTGCCTTTGATTCTGGTAACAGTGTCTTTCACGGAGCAGCAGTTTGGGATTTTAATAAAGCATAATTTATCATATTTTTTGATAGATTTATACTTTGGTTGTTTTATCTACTCTTTGCCAAAACTAAGGTCACTTGAATTTTCTCTCTCCTTATCTTCTAGAAATTTCACAGGGCTGCATTTTATACTTAGGCCTATGATCCATTTTGAGTTAAATTTTGTGAAGGTTGTAAGTTTCATGTCTAGATTCATTTCTTTTACATACACATGCCCAGTTATCCCAGGACCATTTGTTGAGAAGTCTATACTTCCTCCTTTTTTAAAGAGCAGCTGATTATTTGTGTGAATCTATTTCTGGCCTAATGCTTTGATTTCTAGTTCCACATATATGACCTGTATATAATTTATTTATCCCTTTTCACTTTTGCATGCTATTTTAAAATTACTCTGGTCTTGACATTTTTACTGACATCATAATTTTATGCCTTTGGGGGGGTATAGGTGATGATCTGATATATGGATATAAAGTTGAATGATCGATCAGGCTTACCCTTCATAGTGAGATCTTTAAAATGTGCTCTCTGAGAAATACTGAAATCGACCTCGTTATGAACTATAGCCACCCTGCTGTGCCACAGGTCTCAAAAATGTGTTCCTCCTCTCTCCTTGAAACTTCCCATCCTTTGGTCAATAAATCCCTCTCCCCAGCCTCTGGCAAACATCATTCTACTGAGTTCTACTTTTAAAGATTATATTGGTACTATTATAAGAATTTTAAAATTCTAAATTCCAACTTTATTGTTGGTCTTCATGAAAGCAATTGTCTTTTGTATATTTACGTGGTATCATGCAAACTTGGTGTAATCACCAAAGCTTCTGTAAGTTTGGGGGCTATTATGAGGATACTTTCTACACAGATAATAATGTTACCTGTGAACAAGACAATTTTACTTTTTCTTGCTAATCAAGTTACCTTTTCTTGTTTTGTGTTGATGTGCTTGGAGTGGCACCTAGAAGTGCTGAGAGAGGTTAGCCTTACCTTATGCCCTATTGTTGAGAGAAAGCACCCACTTCTCACTATTAAGTGAGACTTTTAAAAATGTTCTTCATAAAGTGGAGGAAACTTCCTCTATCTCTAATTTGCTGAGAAAGTTTGTCACAAATGGAGTGTGGATTGTGTCACATCTTTTCTGCATCAGTTGATAGATGTACCTGCTGTGGGTGGTGTGTGGCAGGCACTGCTTTGTAGATGTTGCGCACTAGCCTTGCACACCTGGTATAAATCCCTGCTGGTCCTCATGAGTAATTCTTTTTATATACTATTGGATAACTTTTTAATATTCTTACATGAATTTTTGCATTTTATACATAGAAAATCATGTCATCTGTGTGAAAAAATTTGTATTGAAGATATTTGAAGAATTTTTTTCTAGATTTATGAGGGGAATTGATTTTAGCTTTCCTTTCTTCTAAGGTTTTTATCAGGTTTTGTGCGTGGGGTGACCCTATGCATTGACTGAGTTAAATGTTTCCTGTGATTCTGTTGGAAGTCATCTCAGAAGTCTGGTCGTGCAAGCTGGCCCTGACTTGATGTCCTTTGTGTTTGGAAGACTGATCATGCAGAGGGACCATCCTGTGAGAGGATGCTACAGCTCAGAGGACCCTTGAGACACTGCAGTGACCTTCTGCTCTGTGAGAAAAGATGCAATTGGATAATCAGCTTAGCCTTGATCTCTGTATCTTGCCCGTATTCTGTAGTTCATCAGCAGGAAGGACAGGAAGGTAAGGAATATCGAAAGAATGACTGACAGTGCCGGGATGACATATTCCTTTGTGCTTCTACACCATATAGTCATGCCCACAATAATAAAATCCACCTTTGGTCTGCATTAGACCTTTGGGCCCCTGTGCCTCACTTTTCCTTCATACAGCTCTTCTGGATGCAAAGCACTCTGGACCTGGTCAGTAGGGACCACATAACTATGTTTCTTGAGTAAGACTGAGGAAAACTTATATTATTTCTTCCTTTAAGTGTCTGATAAAATTCACCAATGAAATCATCCTGCTGTGGTTTATTCTTTAAGGTTATTATTGACTCAATTACTTTTATATATACAGAGCTATTCAGGTTGACCAGTTTTACTTGTGTGAGATTTGGTAGTTTGGATCTTTCAAAACTTTATTTTATTTAAATTACCAAGGTTATGGAGAGTGAGGTAAAGTTGTTTGTAGTAGTTCTTTAATATTCTTTTAATGTGCATAGGACCACTAGGGAGACACATTTCATTTCTGATTTTAACAATTTGAGTGTCTCTTTCTCTTCTTTGGTTAGCTTTCCTGACTCTACGGTTATCATTTTTTGTAATCTTTTCAAAGAAATGGCTTCGATTTATTGCTTTTCTCTATTGCTTTTTTATTTTCATTGATTTTTACCTCATTTTTGTTATTTTTTAAAATTTGCTTTCGGTGTAAATTGCTTAAGTTCTTTCTGTGATTTGCTACAATGTAAGATTGATTTATCACTTTCAAGTCCTCCTTTTCTAATAGTCACGTGTAGTGCTATACATTTCTCTCTAAACTCTAGCTTTGCTCCTTCTCACACATTTCACTTTTAACTTAGTTCAGTATTTAAAAATATTTCTTTGTGGCGAGCCGTGACGGCTGCTCCCCAAAGATGGCGGCTGGCAGTGAGCCAGAGACTGCTGCTTAATACGAACCAGCTGATCGCAGGCCTTGATTGAGATCACCCGTGCTCAGTGGGCGGGGCCTCGAGAGGAGAATGTATATAAGCACCCGATGGGTGGTGGTAATGGTGATAATAAAGCTCAAGTTTGCACTCCGTGGTTGCGGCTCTCTCTGCGGGATCAGCGAGGGTTGCGACAACTGTTTCCGAAACCTGGGACGCTCTCTCAGACGCTCTCTCAGGGGAACGGAGGAGCAACGATTTGGTAAGGTCTGCGGACGCGCAGCAATCAGAGTAGGTTTGCCCCTTGTAGGGCAGAAGTTTACTTTCAAGCTAGCAACAAGATTTGAGAACCTATGGGTTCAGAAAGTTCAAAAGTAACTCTAGAAAATGCTTTACAAGATCCATTACAAGCAGGAGGAACCCCCCTAAAGACAAAGACGGCTCGAGCCTTTTTACAGACAGTGGCCTCAAGGAGCCCTTGGTTTGTAGAAGAGGGTCTGCTCAACATACCGCAAAGGGAACATTTGGGTGCGGAGCTTCGGGCAGCGGAGGAAAGAACGCCACTGCCCACGGGTACGCTGGCTATTTGGACTTTAGTTCGTGGTTGCCTTCACAGTGGTCGGGAGAGCCATCGGGAAACATTGCAAAAGGGAGCAAGGGTGTTAGGAGAGGGTAAGGAGGAAGCCGCTGCAGAGATACTTCTCACTCAGCTTAGTACGGCCTCCAGCTCAGAAAGCAGCTGCGACACTTCCTCCTCCCCCAGCTCCCCCTCTTCGAGTGAATCCGAGTCAGGTGATTACGATTCTACTGAGGTTAGCACAGGAAAAAGGGAAACAGAAAGAAAAAGAAAAGGTATCGCGCCAAAGCGAGCAAAGGGAAAAGAGGCAATGGGAGGAGACAAAGGGGGGAGGGGCGGAAGACATGCCGCCTAAAGAAGAGGCAAAAAGGTGGGCTGATTTGCATGAGGGAGGCATGTTATTTCCTGTTTTTGAAGACGCAAATCAACGAAGGTACCATCAAAACATAGATTTTAAACAAGAATGCTCCAGGAAGCTGTCCAAGCATATGGACCACAGGCCGCCTATACCCTATCTTTATTAGATTCCATGTCCACAGGTGTCGCCCTGGCTCCTGATGATTGGACAAACATAGCCTGAGCCACCCTATCGGGAGGGCAGTATGTGATATGGAAGGCGGCCTGGCAGGAACTCAGCCAAACCATGGCCCGAGAAAACCAGGCCGAGGGCGGGCCTCGAGCTCATTGGAATCTAAGTATGCTGACTGGCCAGGCGCAATTTGTGGGGACTCAGAACCAAG
Organism: Thryonomys swinderianus; assembly: GCA_004025085.1. Taxonomy (NCBI): domain Eukaryota; kingdom Metazoa; phylum Chordata; class Mammalia; order Rodentia; family Thryonomyidae; genus Thryonomys; species Thryonomys swinderianus. The sequence goes on from PVIC010018792.1 coordinate 28,236, forward strand.
TAGGGTTCCCTCCAGAGGTGAGGGGTGTTTCCCCAGCGGCCTGGATCAGCTGCTGCATGCGGAACTCTTGGAACCCGGGCTGCCACAGGTGTTTCTCATCCCCACGGCCAGGTCCTGCTGCTCAGCTCCAGGTGGATTCGTTTCCTTAGTCCACGTCTCTCTGGGCAGCTGATTCCAGCTGGCTGGTCCCAGGTTCTGGGACTCAGCAGTGAGTGGTTAGGCCTGGCGCCTGGTCCTTGGGGGCTCTTGTTTCAGCGCATATACTTCCAACCAATTCAGACAATTTTGTGCACAGCTAGGAATAAAACACTCCACAGGCATCCCTTACAACCCACAAGGCCAAGGAATCATAGAACGCACCCCTAACACTCTCAAGCGTCAGCTAGAAAAACAAAAAGGGGGAGAAGAGACCCTGGGGCGAACTGAAAGGAAACACCTGGCCATTGCCCTTTTTTACCCTAAATTTCCTTTCCCTCGACACTCAGGGCCTCTCCGCGGCCGAACGCCATGCGGGTGTGGGACCTCAAAGAGCTCATCCCCCGGTCCTTTGGAAGGACCTGGTGACGGGGCTTTGGAAAGGCCCAGACCCAGTCCTAATCTGGAAGAGAGGAGCAGTTTGTGTTTTCCCACAGGACCAGGAGTCTCCTATTTGGGTCCCAGAACGCCTAGTGCGCCTCGGCCCGCGGGCTGAGCAGACCGATGACCGAAACTGAGGAGTCTCGTCACCCTGTTGCTGATGACATCGGGAGCCCTCGGTCACCTCCGATGGGTGTGGGTAAGAGAGCCTCCAGTCCTCCAGGTGGTAGGGAATGATGCACCTTTCTTTCCATTTTCTCTTACTCCGGTCGTGTCTCAAGAAAGTCAGGCGCCCCGGTAGACCACCCTTCTTTTACCTTTGTTGGAACGGGTCTGTCCCATCGGAAGGAATCCTTAACTGTTCTGTTGAGAATTGTTCCCTCAGTGCCTGCTGGATTTACTCGACAAATGAGTCCTTGTCCGCATCCCTGCTTGGCTGCCGGTCCCCGTTGAAGCACCAGAAATAGCGATGTTATCCGTACGTGGGCCATAAAAGAGACTTTGGGATAATCGCCGATGTTGTTGTCGCTGTCAGCACAGCTGTTGCCGCTGTGGCAGCCATGGGGTTCGCGATTGCTCAGACAGCGCTGACTGCAGCCACGGTGGACCATCTCGCCGAAAAGACTGCGATAGCTTTAAGTACAGCGCAGGACTTTAGTATGCACTTGCAAACAGGCATTTTGAACCTCAATCAACAAACGGCGCTGTTACAAGAACAGATGGACATGCTCTGGGCACGTTTCCACTATTCCTGTGATGTGACTTACCCTCACGCCTGTGTTACTCGCGTGCATGTACAAACTTGTCTCAGGCCACTAGAGCCTTACAACAGATCAACAGGCCTTGGAATTGACAGTTTTACAACCTCACCAAGCAGCTGCGCGATGATATCCGCAGCGTTTATGAGACACAGGTCCCCACAGTGCCTGGGTCCTCCATTTTGTTACCTTGGGTCAGATGTTTCAGACCCGGGCCAGGACGATCTCACTGGGCTTTTTGCTACTTTTGGGAGCCGTGGCCGTGGCATTGGCCCTGCGCTGGTACTGCCTAAGCCAGCGCCGGCAAACGCGCCACCTGGCCTTCGCCGTGCGAGTACTTGAGGCTGGCCGGTCCCCCCATGTATGACTCAGCGTGCTGGGCCGGTAGTCAGAGACGGGTACTGATACCTCTTTGACATGACCAATCTAAGACAGGCTTGGGAGTTCATCTTAAGTATGTCTCCCTTTGCCAAAGACGGGTAAGGCGTGCTCAAGAGGGGTACAACCTAAGACAGGCATGGTCCCTATGAGTCTCTTAGAAAAACAAAAAGGGGGAGATGTGGCGAGCCGTGATGGCTGCTCCCCAAAGATGGCGGCTGGCAGTAAGCCAGAGACTGCTGCTTAATACGAACCAGCTGACTGCAGGCCTTGATTGATATCACCCGTGCTCGGTGGGAGGGCCCCCATGGATCGCCCATGCTCGGTGGGAGGGGCCTCGAGAGGAGAATGTATATAAGCACCCGATGGGTGGCGGTGGGGGGTGGTGGTAATGGTGATAAGAAAGCTCAAGGTTGCACTCCGTGGTTGCGGCTCTCTCTGCGGGATCAGTGAGGGTCGCGACATTTCTTAATTTATCTTGAGACTTCTTTGCTATTATTTATATATATTTTTATATTAAGATATATATAAATAATACATAAACATGAATGCATTGCAAATAAAATGTATGATTTATATTCAATATACTTATTTTAGAATGTTTATATTTAACATCCTCATTGCTATTTAGAAATTAGTTATTATGAACGTTTGAAGGGTTTTTCAACCCTCATTATTGACTTTTGAGTTTAATTCCATTGTGGAAGCATATTCTTTTTATTCTTACTTTTTTGTGCTTTCTGGACAAGGACGTGGTCTGTCTTCGCGCATACCCAGGTGACCCTGGGCAAATGTGTATTTTGCTGTTATTGGATGAAGAATCCTATAAATTTCAGTACGTCAGGCTGATAGGTAGTGCTATGCAGGTCACTATAAAAACTACATCCTTATTGATTTTTCTTCCTGCTGATTCTATCAAGTGCTGACATGGGGGTGTTAAAGTCTAAATACAACAGTGGATTTGTTGGTCTCTCCTTTTAATTCTGTTTGGCCTCATGTGTTTTGATGCTGTGTGGCTATTGGCATGGACATTGGGGATTGTTACATCTTCTTGGAGAACCGACCCCTTTATTATCATATAATGCTGTTTTTTTTTTTTATTTCTGACGTTTCCCTATTTTGATGTCTGCTTTGTCTGAAATTAACATAGTTGTTCTACTCAACAGCTTTCTTTTGACTAAAGGTTAACTAAGGTTGCCTACTTCTTTACTTTTAACCTATCAGAGTCTTTATATCACAAGTGTCTAATAGAAAAATATACAGTTCAGTCTTGTGTTTGATTTGTTTTGACAATCCCTGTCTTTTAATCAGTGTAATTAGACCATTCACATTTAAAGGGATCATGGATATATTTTGACTAACATCA
>PVIC010018793.1:0-30946 GCA_004025085.1 Thryonomys swinderianus
CTGGCCCTGAGCTCACTATGTAGCCCAGGCAAGCCTCGAACTCAGCAGTCCTCCTGCCTCTGCTTCCTGAGTGCTGGGGTGACAGGCGTGAGCCACCATCTCAGCATTGTGGTTGTGGTAGTGACTGCTGGTGGGCGCGAGTCACCACGCCTGGTATTGTTTACGTGGTTACCAGGATTGATCCAGGACCCTGGCACTTGGCAGGCGGGTGCTGGGACCATGAGATGAACCTCTGGCCCTGTAGTATGATGTCTTAAGGGAAGATACATAGCAGGGGGATGGCTGGGTCATATGGAATTTCTAGTATCATTCCCTTGAGAAATCTTCATACTGTTTTCCATAATAGTTGTACTAATTTACATGCTCACCAGCAACAAAGGAATGTTCTTTTCACAGTAGTCTCACCAGCATTTGTCACTGCTTCATTTCCTAATGATTGCCATTCTCTCCATAGGAAAATGAAATCTTAGCATTGTTTTAATTTTCATTTCTCTAATGGCCAGAGATGTTAAACTTTCTTTCACATATTTTTTGAGCATTTGCATTTCTTCCCCGTGAAGTGCTACTCATTTCTCTTGCCCATTTCTTGACTGGATCTTTAATTTTAGGTTACAATATTTTTTAGTTCTCTATTCTAGATACTAGTCCCCTCTTGGAGGGACAGCTGGAAAAAATATTTTCCCACCGTAAAGGCTGTCTCTTCACCCTCCTGATTGATTCTTCTTCTGTACAGAAGCTTTTTCTTCTGAGATAATCCCATTTGTTGATTCTTACTCTGACTTTTTGTACAATTGAGCTCCTGTTTAAAAATCCTTTGCTACACCTACCTCTTCCAGTATTTTACCTCTTTGATCTTCACCTGTAGGTTTAATGTTACTGCTTTAATTTTTTTAGACCTCGGATCCGTCTCGATTTAGAGTACAATAAGAGAAAGGTCCAGTTCCAACCTTCGACACACACATGAGCAGTTTGCTCAGCGCCACCCGTGCCCGCAGCTCCCGCGCCCCTCCCTGCAGGCACTCCCGGCCGTGCCCAGCGGGGCACGTCGGCGTCTCTGGCTGCCGTCCAGTGAGGCGGGAGGCCCGAGCGGGACAGAGCGGTGGCCAGACGAGAGTACGGAGCGGACGGGGAGCGGGCGGGGTGATGCCAGGGGGCACGGCCGTGCGGTTGTGGGAAGGGACAGGGAGGACACGGCCCGGGGAGAGGCGGAGAGCGAAGGGTTAGAAGGAAGGTCGGAGCGTCGGGCTGGAGAAGATCGGAGGGCGGAGAGGCCGCGCGGGGACCTCGGAGACGCGGAGGAGGCGCTTGGTGTTTGCGGGCAAAGCGCCCGGAGGCTGCGGCGCGGAGCGGAGGCGGGTGGGTGAGCGGAGACCCCAGACTCGTGTTAAGCCGGGGCCGATGATGAAAGAACACACAGAAGGTAATAATGAAGGCAGGGAGCCGGGAAAGAACATAACCCAACCCCGCATCACGAGGCAGATCGAGGGACACGGAGCGGTCTAAACCTGTAAGCGCCCGGGGGACGCGGGTCCCACAGGCCCCGCCCGCAGGTCGGGCCGGTCAGGGACGGCAGCGATTAACACTATTATTAAATAGTCATGGTTTTTAAATATTTTGAGACAAACAGCGTGATACCTTGGCTCGCAACGCTTCTGTTCCTGAGCAACTCGTTTGACAAACAGAAGCATCCGGCAAAATTTTGCTTCCACTCGCGAACTCGGCCTCGGGGAAAGAACGCGCCCGCGGCGGCTCCCGCCGGACTCAGGGCGGCCGCGTTCGCAGGTCTGGGGGTGGATTGAGTTTGTAAACCGAGGCACCTCCGCATCTTACTGGCTGTCTAGGTCCGACGTCACAAATTTTCACAAACTAGGTGTTTTGTTTTGTTTAAATTGAATTCTTTATTGGTACATGTTATACACAGCTCACAATCACACTCAACATTGGGGAATTTGTACCAATATAAGACACGAGTTCATTCTCATTTTTGCCCATATCCCTACCCACCCTACCAGCCCCCTCCCCTGCTTCCATGTGTTTTCTTTTTCTTTTCACATCATATTTTTTCTTTCCCCTCATTACTTTCCCCTACCACATTCCACTTGAGTATTTCCTGTTTGACAAAATCTATCATACATTCTAGAATTCACTTACATCTACAGGTTCTCATACCAGAGAAAAGATACGTATCTGTGATCTATGTATTTCACTTATTAGTGTGTCCTCAAGGTGTGTCCATTCGCACATAAATGGACACATTTGGTTTTTTGAGACAGGGTCTCGCTTTGCAGTTCAGGCTGGCCCTGAGCTCACTATGTAGCCCAGGCAAGCCTGGAACTCAGCAATCCTCCTGCCTCTGCCTCCTGAGTGCTGGGATGACAGGCGTGAGTCATCACACCCAGCGCAAACTAGGTGTTTTAATATAACAACAAAAAAAAATTTCTTCACACATGCGTGGCCCGGAAGTCCAAAGCCAACTCCTGCCGCAGGAGCACAGTTGACTCCTGGCAGAGGGCCTTGGCTTCCTCCTGGCTCCAGGTAACTTGGATACTTTACCCTTAAAATCATTAGTTCAAGTATTTCTCAGTCACTTTCTCAAATAAGGTCGCATTTACAAGCTCTAGGTGAACATATATTTTGGGTGGATACAGGAGAGCTCAGGGTTTTTCTTTTTTCTTTTTTTCTGGACTAGAACACAGTACACGGTGTTCACATTCCTTGTGTGGAGCTGGTAAATACACAAAGTGCATCTCAACATTTTTCTCGTCGCCTCTCCTTCCTGGCCCTCCCCCCCCTCCACGCCGCGTGCCCTTCCCACTGGAGAAACACCCATCTCCCTGTTTACTGTGGCCTATCTTTTATGTTGGTTTTAACTCACAGTTTGGGTTCTTCATGTCAAACTATGCAACATTTAAACTCGTGTGTCCGACTTATTTCCCTTCGCATTAAGGTCCCAGGGTGCGTCACTGCACCGTTAGAATGTTTAATTTAAAAAGTGTATGTTTAGCATCGTAGAACGGACTGCTGTGATGAGCGCTGCCGCGGAGAGACCGGTGCTGTCCTGAGGGTCTGTTTTGTGGGCGACGGGCTGTCAGAGCGCGGGGTGGTGGCCGGCACCTGTGCGCCCAGCGCTCTCGGGGGCTGAGGCAGGAAGATCTCAGTTCCCTAGGGCCAAGTTAGCAGGTTAGCAGATATGCCGCACAATGAAAATTAAAGAAAGATGTAAGTCAGCAGAAAGGCCCTGGGTTACATCTCCAGTACCTCACATAAATAAAATTACACTTTGTATATTTCCCTCAGAGTATGAGGCTCGATGCTATCTTTGAGAATAAATAGAATATTTCAGAGTAAAGGAATGGCCACGTGCTTTTCCTGGCAAAGGGACAACCTATTTACTGGATTGAGGGAGAGCTGCTTAAAAGGGAAGAGTTGTTTACAATATCCTCCTTCCTTCTGACGAACACGGGCCTCGAAATCTAGAGGGCGTTTTGCTCGATGAAGGATGTGATATTTCTGAGCATGTGTACTTGGGAGAAACCTTACAGTACAGTCAGTTTGCTTAGAAAGAAACAGAGACTGAGCAGAAGCTCAGAGAGAGGAAAGAACGAGGTGACAGCCAGAGCAGCGCTGCGCGTATTCGGGTCCCTGTTGCCAGACACACTATCAATGCCCACCGCCTGGGGAGGGAAGGCTGGCGACGGGGCAGCCGTGCCAGGACGGGGGCGCCAGGCACCGCTGCCCCCTTGACAGCAGCCGGGATCAGCGCAGGGATCGGGGACCAGCGGCAGGCGCGGCCCGGCACGCCCGAGCCACTGGGACTCGCCCTGGAGCCGCTTTACGCACCTGCTGGCTACTTCTCCGCCGACCGCAGCGGGCCTATGGGGATTCGGGGTCCTCCCGCGGGCCCCGGACAGCAGGCCCACGGTGCCCCTATGTGTGCTCAGCTGGATGCGACGGCTGGGGCGATGCCAAGAAATAACACTGAGGAAATTCCACGCCCTTCACAGTGCACTTGTGTAAAACTCAGCCTGCCAAATTTCTACCACAATTGTTAGTCACTATTGCTTCGTACAATTCATTAAAGTTATTTTACAAAGCACTGGATCCTGCTGTAACACTGCTTTCAAAGAAAAGTGTAAGTTGCCTCTGAGACGCAGAATGCATGTAATACGATAGTCCGTATGTCCTGTAGATCAGCAGCTGGATGCAGTTAGTCGGTTCACAGTGAACGTCTGGGTTTATGTTGCCTACAGGGGCCGCACACCCGTCCTCCCGGAGCGCCGGGGGGCTGCGGCCCGAGGCCTGCACGTGGGAGCCCACTCAGACAACGAAGCGCCTTTAAAAGATCCTGTCTCTAAATTAGAAAATGCAAAGACACCCTAGGACCGTAGCTCAGTCCACAGGAGGGGCCCGTCTGCAGTAGCAACTGGTCACTGCATCGAGGGCATGAGGAATGCCACGGAGAGGATCGAATGGAGGAAGGAGTAATCAAGACGCAGTCATCTTATGGCATAACTATATTTTATTCAGCTATGTTCTTTGAAAATACCCTTGTGTAGGACACTGTATAGCCAATATGTTATATATTGCATTATCCTCCAGTCAAAATTTTCTGATCATGACAATCTGTATATTTAATGATTAAATAACATATAGTAAGGGTAACTTCTGTCTCTTAAACTTGTAATATTCTGAGTGTCTAAGTCCTCATGGAATACTAAAGCTCCATCTTTTGATTAAAATGAACCCTACGGGAAATCTGTAAGTTCTAAGAAATGTATGTTAGGGATATTATGAGATTATTGAAAAGTCTGTTTGATTTAACAAAGCATTTTCTCCTTCCCTGTGGTTCTAACCTAATATAAACACAATTATTTTAAGTATTATACATCTGAACATATAATAAAAAGTTTGTACAATGTTAGTGGAAAAATTTTAGATACATTGAAAGAGAAGTAATTACATAATGGTGGTTTTGACGTTTTGACTCTTGGAATATTTATTGATCAAGTCTAAAGTCTTTGAAATAGCCAACCATGGTTGTTTATAAGGAATGATTATCATCCTGCTTATTGTGTTAGCTTTCATGTGCTGTGACAAAAATCCTTCCTGAGAACCTTAGAGGAGGAAATGTTTATTTTGGCTCCTGGGTTCAAATGTTCTATTTCACGGTCATCTAGTCACACTGCCCGTCAGGCCTGTGGGGAACAGAACGTCGTGGTGGGACAGAGCAGCATGGCGGGACAGGTGTGTTTGTGCGGCGCTCTACACTCCTGGGAGCCATAATACAGAGGGCACGAGGAAGGGCCCACGGTCTCAATGCACCTTTTGGTGGAGTGCCTTCCACGACCTACTTTGTTCAAATAGACCCATCTCTTAGTGGTTCTGCCACTGCCCGGTAGCACCAGCCCCTGGGGCCATCCCAGGTGCCAATTATAATATGAACCTTGGCTTTCTTGGGTTTGCTCTTGACTTTATTTGTTAAATCACAGGATAGTTTTCTGCATCGCAACCTGCTTGTCTGTATAATGGGAGGGATTCTGCCAATGACGTGGAGCATGTATAAAAATGGCTTATAGTTGAAGTGAATAGTATCTGAACTAATAGAAACTACAAACATGCACATAGGAGATAATAATAGGATACGTGAGTTGCTCTGATATAGGATATACAAGTACTATAAATACTCTAAGAAGGGAATTTTAATCCAGACTTGGAAATTGCCTTAAAAGTAAAGAAAACATAAATTTTTCTTAAAGCTGTAATAGTTGCACCAGGAGCAGAAAACCGAGTCACACGGTGAAGAGGGCATAAGGAGAGCAGCAGTTGTCCAGTGTGACCAGTTATGGGGTAGGTCTAAAACCAAAGAGAACAAGACATTCACTACAATAGCTGTTTCCTGCATTTCTTCTTGACACTTATTGCACTGCGGTCCAGCTATTTGTTTGCTTTGCTGTATAGTGAATTCCATGAGAAAAGGACCCATCTATCATGTCTGCCAATCAAAAAAATGTATCTGTTTTCATATCAATTGCATATTAATCTGCTAGCCCCATTGTCCTAAATTTGAGTAACATGTATTTCTCCCTACCTATTATATTTTTCTTTCAAACAGTAGACAAGTGTTGGAATAGTCCAGAGTCTGAAGAAATGTTAGGTATCAGATGTCTGTTGATTTTCTAGTTGCTGGATTGAGTTCTCCAGGGAGACTGCAAAATTTTTGTATAGATGCAGGTGCATGTGTTTGTGTGTGCACATGCATATGTGTGCGTCTGCCTAGCTGTGTGATTTTCTGAGTGATTTTATCAAAACTTCTACAAACTGCAGCAAGATGTTAAAAACAACACTTTAGGAACAAATTTGTCAGTTTACAAAAAGAGCTGATCGTCTTGAAAACCATACCTTTCCCAAACTAATCCCAACATTAGACAATTAACTACCAGAAAATAAAACCATAGACCACTATCTTTCTGGGACACAGACAAAATTTCTTTGCAAAATTTCAGAAAAACAAATATGGCAACATTTCAATAAATAATTAATTCCAACCAAGTAAGAATGCGTAGTTCTTGCTTTAACCACTTCTCTTGTTCCATGGACACGAACTTGATGCCTACAATGTAGATGTTTATTTTGGCTCATGTTTGTAGCTGGCGTCTGCTTCTCAGAGGCAGGGCTGTATGGCAGAGGGGCACAGCTGAGAAGAAGTCATTCATGTCATGGAAGCTGGGAAGAAGAGAAATGGGGTGGAACCCGGAAAGGAGATATGTGCTTCCGGGTCATGTCCTCAGTGACCCATCTCTTCCAACCAGACGTCATTTTTTAATAACACATTCAGCTATAGCACAACCATCATTCAAAAAACACCTGATAGAAACTCAGGACCATTAAGAACATAGGCCACATGGAGAACATTTGGATGCAAACACTATAAGTGTTCTGATTTTGTTTTTATATTTTTACTAACATCCAAAATATCAATTTAACTTAATGCATTAAGAATTTAAAGGAGGAAGTCTATCAGATCATGTCAATGAACATATATTTGTATCATTTTTAAAACTATGATTTCACTCATACAGTTTAAAAGCAAATGAAAATGATGGTATTATAAATCAGAACAATAGGTGTCTTAGGGATATGGGATTTCACTGAAAGAGGCATAGTCTGCCTTTCTGGTGTTATAGCAATATTACAAATCTTGATTAATGTATTAATTTTATGAATCCATTAATTTACTGAAATTGAAATACACAGTTAAAATGTCAGTTTTCCTGAGTAAAATTTCATAACCACTGGCACTGCTAAAAGACAATCAGCAACATGGGAAAAAATTTTTACTAGCTGTTTGTCAGACAAACGGCTACTATCTAGAATATATAAAGAACTTAAAAAAAATCAGTCCCCCAAGTTTAAAGACCCAATTCAAAAATGGGATCTGAAATGAGCAGACACTTCTCAGAGGCAGAAGTCAAAGCAGCCAAGAAGCATATGAAGAAATGTTCAACATCACTGGTCATTTGAGAGATGCAAATGAAAACAACACTGAGATTTCATCTCACTCCACAAAGAATAGCTGCTATTGCAAAATCAACCAGCAATAAATGCCGGCGAGGCTGCGGGGAGAAAGGAACCCTTCTCTACTGTTGGTGGGATTGCAGACTTGTACCACAATTGTGGCGATTCCTCAGAAAACTAGGATTAGAGATCCCATTTGACCCTGCTAGGAATGTACTCAAAGGAATTAAGAGAATCATGTTGTGAAGACATATGTACACCTATGTTTATAGCAGCTCTGTTTGTGATAGCCCAATTTTGGAAACTACCCAGATGCCCATCAACTGGAGGCTGGATAAAGATGTAGTTTTTCTATAAAATTGAATATAACTTTGCAGTAAAGAATGACAAGTTTCATTCACTTATGTGCAAATGGATACACCTTGAGGACACACTAATAAGTGAAATAAATAGATCCCAGATATGTAAATACCATATTTTTTCTCTGGTATGAGAACCTGTAGATGTAAATGAGTTCCAGAATGTATGAGAGATTTTGGAAAATAGGAAATATTCAAAGGGAATGTGGTAGGGGAACGTAATGAGGGGAAAAAATAAATATGATTTGGAAAGAAAAAGAAGCCATATGTATATAGGTGGTGAGGGGTTGTGGGTGGGTAGAGATATGGGTAAAAATGAGAATGAACTTGTGTCATGTACTGGTACAAATTCCCCAATATTGAGTGTGATTGTGAGCTGTATATAAAATGTATCATTAAAAAAATTTAAAATGAATGAAGTGATTAACCAAAACTCTGCTTTTTTTTTTTTTTTTTTTTTTTTTAGATAGGGTCTGGCTTTGTAGTTCAGGTTGGCCCTCAGCTCACTATGTAGCCCAGGCAAGCCTCAAAGTCAGCAATCCTCCTGCCTCTGCATCCTGAGTGCTGGGATTACAGGTTTGAGCCATCATGCCCGCCCAGCACTAAGGTGTGTGGTACTGATTGCTGGTGGGTGTGAATCACCATGCCCAGTATTGTTATATGTGGTTATGGGGGATGGAACCAGGGACCTTGTGCTTGATAGGCAGGTGCCAGAACCACTGAGCTAAATCTCTAGTCCCAAAACCTTGCTTTTGAATTACTTTTAAATTCTTACTTCCTCCTCTGTAATAAATTTATGATAATGTATATTTAAATTATTTGTAGGTTATATTTCATTCAAAGTTATTCAGTTTATTTTCTTATTACCAATTTGTATTAAAGTAATAAAATTTCATGAAAGCTTTTATTTTTTGAACTATTCGCATTTCTAATGTATTAACAAATAGAGGGTAAGTGTCCCTTATTCAAAATGAAACAGACTGAGAGTCTTGAATTTAAATATTTTACAGATTTTGGAATGTTTGTTCATACATTATGAAATATTTTCAATATGGGACCCAAATCCAAATATAATAGTCATGTGTGATTTGCATCCCCCATTTATACAGAGGCTGAAGGTACTTTTTATTTTACCATATATTCATAGCGCACAGGGTTTTCATTCCCTGTGTAGAGTTGGCTCATGTGCATAGCATCCATTCATTTCTTTATCCATTCTTCTTTCCCTTTCCTCCTTCCCCCCTCCAGTTCTAGATTCTCTTCCCATTTGAGGATAATTTATCTCTCTACTTACCATTATCTTGTAGGATGGCCTTTGCTTATCATTTTGAGTTTCTTAAATAAGTGAAACTATGTGATATGTCAGGTTATCTCTTTCACTAACATTGTAGTCTCAAGATGCATCCACTTTCATACAAAGTGGCTCACATTTATTTTTATGGTAGAGTAGTACACCATTGTGTATTAATACCACATTTTCTTTTTTCTTTCATCTGTTGATGGGGGTGTATGCCACTTCCATGATGTAGTTACTATTGTGTTACTCTAAAGATGATTGTGTGTTTTTCAATGTAACATGATAATTTAAAAATTTTCATTTAACTGCCTTTTGATGCCACTTGTCTTACAGTTTAGATGTGGATGTTCCATCATTATGCTGGCTCTCAAAAGACTCAGAATTTGGAACATTTGGGTTTTGAATTTCACATCTGAGATGTTTCCAACTTCTGTCTGTAATTCCTTGCTTTTGAATTGTTTGTTTTTTGTTGTTGTTGTTGTTGTATTGGAGTTGGAACTCAGAGCCTTTGCCCTTAGCTCCCTGCACCCTCAACTTGAATTTTGTGACAGGGTATCACCAGATCTCCAAGCTGTCTCTTCTGGCACAGCATCCAGTGTGCAGGGATTATGGATGTGCACTACAGTGCCAGGCTGTAATTATTTTTATCATGAAAAATTATGATCTTCATGCACACACTTTATTTTGGAGTATAATTTCAAGAGTTTTACACACTGATCATACCACATACATGTCTAAAATTACCATGTGTTATTAGCATATTTTAGGCAAAAGTTGGCATTTCTAAGAGCGCAGCCTCTGTCTCTTTACTGTTGGCCTAAATACAGTAGATTGTCTTATTGTCAATGGATAATTCCATAAGCATTGCAGTAAAAACATATTTACACATTGTATAGTTCTGATTTTCCATAACTAGCACAGATGATGGTAGAATGTGGATTTTTATGTGCTTTTTTGTTATTGATTTGTAAAAATTAAAAAAAAATTGTTGGAATCCAAATAGAATTAACTGTCTAGTCTGTTTTGAAGAAAATAATTAGAAACATTTTTTCTTTGAGTAGCTCTGACTGTGAACAATATCCATAAACAATTTAACTGCGTAAGTCAACTCTACTTAAATTATGGAAGACAAAATAAAATGTGAAAATAAGGAGTCTCTTTTAGAGGCTAAGGCACATTTTTAATACTAACAAAAGTCATTTAAAATAAAATATGAAGTATTTCAATGGAACAAATTCTGCTTTTAGTAGAATCCACTGCAAATATAATTTTCCAAATATATTTTCAATGACTTATTATTTGCTTATTGAATTTTTAAAATTGTCAAGTTGGCAAAACCATAAAACATTTTTCCTAAGATTCAAATTGATTTCTGTTCTGTAGCTCTTGATGGCAGGCAAGTAAATGGCTTCATACACCACACTTGCTCTTAGCCAAAAGGTCAAAAAGCAAGGTAAATACTTTCTGAAATATATTTTCTAAACAGGGACTGTATGGACTTTCTAAACTTTACCTCCATACATATTTTTAAAACCCATAACATTAGCAAAACATTTCTTACTATAGATCTGTATTTCATATCATACACCCAGCACAAATTCTGTGCTTTGTAACCACACATGGCCTACCAGCACATTCTCCCTACACTCCAAGAATTTGTTCTCATTAAATTTTACAAAGGCAAGAAGGGTATTGAATAAAACGTCACAGTAGGGCTAAGACTTCTATACTAGCAGATTGTAGTACTTTTCCTTGAAGGTATATTATTAGTTCAGATGAATGATGGGAAAGAATATATTATTCCTTAATATTAAAATGATAAAGGACATCAGACTTCTGAGAAACTTTGTTATTGTCACTTCTAGTTCATTTCAATGGAAAGAAATGTCATAGAGAAGAACAGAGAGTTTGTGCTAGAATGTGTACAAAACCGAGGCCAATTTCACATCCTTGTCTTGTTCTTGATATAGAAGGCTAGACAAAATATACTAGACTAAAGATAACATTTTAAATTGCTGTTACTAACAAAAGTTTATAGAATTTTAACTTGAAAAGTATTATAGAAATCATGGAATTCAAGCTATCATTGATTATTTTTGGACTGGAAACTCTCTGTAAAGTTATACATAAATTTCCCCCCTCAGTTGATAAGCACTTATATATTGTCATGCTACAGAGATGAGAAGATGTTAGAACCAGCACTGTGAGAGGAAAATTGAGACACTGCTCCATATCCTAGAATGAGGGATTCTTCTTCATTTTGGTTGCAGAATAGGTCTGTCTTCTCATGTAGTATTTATTATTGGTTGTTCTGCTTGTAGTCCGCAGACAGTAACCAAGTGGCTGAACCACACTATTCTATCTATATGGAGATACTTCATCAGTTTAGTTTACCCAACAGAAGAAGATGTGGACAGTTGCTGATTGTCTGGCAGTCAGCCCATCACCTCTGAAGAAAGGGGAACGGACTCAAGCACTGGAAGGACAGTTTACATTATCACGACAAGAAATGTGAATTAATAATTAAACTTAGATTGGGACAGACTGTCTTCAGTATGTCTTGACTTAGATGAAGAGAAAATTACACAGAAATGGACTTCTGATGGAATAAAGACAAAGACAGTAGTAAAACTAAAGCTTTAGTACTCAAAAAATTAGGACAGTATCTTTGTGAACTAGGTATGGAGTGATTTCAAAAGTTAAATTTCTGAGAAAAATTATATGGTAATATAAATGTAATTTTAATTGCATGAAATATTTTTTATTCAAAATAGCACAGCACGGGAAAATTTACAGATTTCATCCAAACTTTTGGATGACTTACAAATCAGACACTCACCAAGGACCTGTTAGTTCACTCACTGAAATAAGTCATTAGACATATAGCTATTACCCACCTCATGGACAGATACATTTTAAAAGCTGTACTTTAAATTTCTTAACAAGGCAAGATTGATTTTAGTTCATTAATTTTTTTTTTTTATTTTTGAGACAGGGTCTTGCTTTGTAGTTCAGGCTGGCCCTGAGCTCACTATGGTGCCCAGGCAAGCTGCCGCGAACTCAGCAATCCTCCTGTCTCTGCCTCCCGAGTGCTGGGATGAC
Organism: Thryonomys swinderianus; assembly: GCA_004025085.1. Taxonomy (NCBI): domain Eukaryota; kingdom Metazoa; phylum Chordata; class Mammalia; order Rodentia; family Thryonomyidae; genus Thryonomys; species Thryonomys swinderianus. The sequence continues at coordinate 12,274 of PVIC010018793.1, forward strand.
AGGCATGAGCCACCACGTCCGGCATTCATTAATCTTTTTTTTCTTTGTCTTTTCTAAGCTCACGTTGAGCCTTATACTCACACTAAACCAAACGGAATGAATGGCTTTGTGCATTCCTCAAGGGCACCGAGCTTCTGTTTACTTGATGGCCCCATATCTGTCAACTCTGTGTCTCTAGGATAGGATACTTGGCACCCAGAATTTAAAAGAGGATGGCTTTATTTTGGGGTGTGGTTTCAGGATTCAGGGCTGACACCATGGCTGATGGGTGTGAGGTAGCAAAGAAGAAATCTGGGAAGTGGAACAGGAAAACAGTGTGGGATCAGAGATAGACCCCAAGACCACAGGTCCATACCCACCCAGACATGCCCAGGAGTGTGCTTTATAATCCCCAAGCCAATCAAGTGGACACTCCATTCTAGCCACACACCTCCTTTAAGATCTGTCCATATTATCTCCAGCTTCCACTGACTTCTATAACTTTTTCTGTTGCCCAATAAAGTTAAAAGGAATGTGTAACTCTTGTAACTTCAAACTTACGTTGCTCTTCAGGATTCTCTGTAGAGTTTTCTTCTAATTAAAGTGTGTCTAATGCTTTAAGACAATATTCACGATTATGCATTATGCTCTTTATATCTGCCAAGTTCGCATACATTACAAAGTATTGTGATCATTTTTGTTTTCTTCAGAACACAATAGAAAGGCAGGAAATATTTCTTGCTCACTGATTTGATCTCAACAGTCTATACAAATGCTTAATAAATATTATTGAGAAAATGAATAACAGGTAGATGGATGAATGAAGGAATGAAAGGCATTTCATATTTACCACCCAGAAAAGACCAACTCTAGAAAGAGGAATTTTGTGGGTTATGGAGGGAAAGGAAATACATATTAGAATCTATAAAACATCCCTCAGATGTTTGATGGGTCATAAAACTTACCCTGGTCTGAAAGAGAGTGCTGAGAAGGAAATAAACATATGTGCAATAATTATAAGGTATAGTGAACTAATTATTTAATTTAATGATTAAAACTTAAGTGATACAGCCTTAGTCTAATGAATTAGAAAGACTCAAATCGTCTCTAATGGGCTCCAGAAGTTTAGAATAGTGATTAAAAAGGTGTTAAGTATCTCAACCTGGTCTTTGTCTCATTATTTCATTAATTTTCTCAATATAAAACATACTCGAATCTAAGAAATAAGGCTAAGAGAACTTCAAAGAAAAAATAAAAGGCAAAGAAAGAGATTAATACTTCTATTAGTGAAATATGATTTCTTTCAAGTAAAATTCTTTCACTACACTCAATTCATAATGTGAACTGATTTTTCAAGAGTGTAATGAAAGCACAACAGTAATGTTGAAATTGAGTTAGTACACTATTATAACTGTAGTGCTGCCTGATGTGTACAGTTCTGAAATTAGTGTTTTTAAGAAAAATGATAGTAAATATATATAATATACCTTAGGGTTTTTATGTTTTATACTAGGATTTTTTTAATGAAAAAAAGTCATTTCAGGTGGAAAATTTTACATATTTTCTGTGATGCTGAAGAGAAAGTAGAGGCCAGAAGTGACAATGTTAAATGTTCAAACTTTCTTTTTTTGTTTTTTGAGACAGGGTCTCACTTTGTAGTTCAGGCTGGCCCTGAGCTCACTGTGTAGCCCAGGCAAATTTGAAACTCAGCAATCCTCCTGCCTCTGCCCCCGGAGTGCTGGGATTACAGGTTTGAGCTACCACACCTGCCACTGTGGTGTGTGGTGCTGATTGCTGTGGGTGTGAGCCACCCCGCCTGGTATTGTTGTATGTAGTTACCGGGGACCGAACCAGGGACCTCACACTTGTTAGTCAGGCACCAGAACCAAATGTTCAAACTTTTAAAATAAAAATCTTCCATTTTAAATTTTCCTTGAAAGTCAAAGATGAGAGATGTAGTTTAACACTAGGGGACTTGCCCAACTTTGATAGTTCTGGCTTACACAACTGAAAGAAAAATTAAAATCTAACATCTCATCAGTATCATTTATGTTAAATTCTTGCCCATTTTGACATGTAGTTAACACACCTTGACTCGGTCAGTGAAGGTCCATAAATTGAAATAGTCTAAATATCCTAAGTAATAGACATTTTCTAATTTGACTGTCTTTTTACTAAACTGTTACTCTAGGATACAATTTTGTCATTATTTGTCATCTGGAGGAATAGAGGTAACTTCCAAAACTGCTAAATATCTGAAACACGAGTTCATGTTCTTTAAAATCAAAGAATGAATTCTAGGAACTGTGGAGGTTAAGAGTAGGAAAAAATTATGGAGAGAAAGATAGCTTCTAAGAGGAACAGAAGCAGGACCAGAAAGTGGGTTGCCGACACCCCACTTTTCAAAGGCATTTTAATGAGCCTCAAAGCCATGAGGTAAGGCTGGTTTAAGGTGGGATAAAAGTATAAGATCCAATGGAAAATTACAAAATGGGCAGGAGGTGGGGCAAAACTATGGCCAACCAATAAGATTCCAAGTAGAATGCCGAACGTGGTGGCTCACGCCTGTCATCCCAGCACTCGGGAGGCAGAGACAGGAGGATTGCTGAGTTCATGGCGGCTTGCCTGGGCACCATAGTGAGCTCAGGGCCAGCCTGAACTACAAAGCAAGACCCTGTCTCAAAAAAGCAAAAAAAAAAAAAAAAAAAGATTCCAAGTAGAGTCACCCAAGTGATATTCATTAAGTGGGATCCAGCGGGAAAACAAGTCAAGTTTAAGGAATGTACAGAAAGGAAATGGGTTAGAGAGATTGATGTCTATTTAGAACATCAAGCACTGTTCTAACTGCCCTGTAATAATTTCTAATTAGCATAGCTATCTGCAATACTATAAGAGGATAATTTCAAAAGAACATTCACAGACATCAATAGCACCTGTGTTTGAAGTTCCTTATACAGATAACAGTGAAACGGCCATGATGAGAAGACTGTTGAGCAAGGAAACAGAGCTCTCCATTCCACTTAAATCAGAAACCGCCTCCTAAACGCAGATTACATTACGTTTCCAGGCTTCAGAGAAATCAAGAGGGCCCATAACAGTGTCAGAGAATCCCACGAAGATTTGTAGTGCAAGATGTTTGCTGACTGATTGCATCCTTGGGAGTGTATTTCATTACACTCCTAGTATTTCGGTTGTAAACAAATACTTCTGTTGTTATCTTTAATAAGCCTCTAAAAGAAATGAAAGCTGCATCTGGATAGATTTTTCCGTGTGTGTGTGTGTGTGTGTGTGAGTGTGTGTGTGTGTTTAATGGGTCAAGTCTTCCTGTAAATTTCTGACAATAGTGAAGAGAGCATCCTCTTTCTGGCATTTAGGTGGCTCATTAACTTGAAAAAAAAAGAACTAGGTAAAATGTCAGTGCTAAAAAAAAAAATTGAAATAGCAGTGGTAAAAGATCTTATAAATTAGGAAATGGCTGCTTACACCAATGTGTAATATTTGGCATCAGTCTTCTGAGAATCAGGAATATTCTTCATTATTACAACCCAAATTATAGTTTTAAGGAGCGTGTTCATATAAAATTAGCGTTACAGTCAGACTGACTCAAATTTGTGCCTAGTTCATTTTGTTATCTTTCTTTTCTTCTCTAATATTCCTATTGTCCGGTCAAGTTATTCTTGTCATAAACCTGTAGTGGGCGCCCTCAGCCACGGGAAACCGACGGATGTGAGGTTAGGTCGTGCGGAGCCGGATGTGTTCAATGCAGCCGGGTCTGGGCGGCGCCACCAGGCCCTTCTGCTTTCAAAGACCTTTCGAAGCAGCAGAGAGGCCGTGGCCTTGATCTGTGTCACTGCAAACCCAGAAGGCAGCATTCTTTCCAAAGGAAATACGATCTTCCGGGGCTAGCTGGGGAAAGAACGATTTATCTCCTGCTCATTTCTAGAAGACAGGGAAAAGGACATAAGCGTGCCTGAATTTCACTCAGTGAGTAATAGAGTGCAAGGTACATGGGACAGACAGTAAATAGGAATTGATTGACACCTACTTTGTATATAGATTTTAAATTTCATTAACACCTTTTTGGAATGCATAACGCTTCCATTCCTTGTGTACGTCAATTCCTCTTTTCATCCCTTCCCTCTTCCCCACACATCTCCTAATCCAATTCCTTATTTTATTTTTTGTAAATATTTTCAGTCCATGCTTTTCACTGAATAAACCAAGGCACTATATAATATTATATGTCCCACATATCTAACAAAAGTAAAAATCATTAAGAAAGGGCCTACTGGAGTATGATTAAGAATAAACTGTTTGTGAGGCTATATCAGTTTACTTAAAGTTCACTAAAAATTTTAAAATCATATTTCTGAGCAGAATGAGAATAAATGAATAATGAACATGCATAAATTTGTATCATTTGAAATGGGATTAGTAAAAGGAAAAAATGTCTTTATACTGCTGAATATATTTATTACTTTTGTGTTTTTATAATGGTCACCATAAATAGTCAAATGATCAAAGTGTTATAGGACTTGGGTTTTTTTTGTCTTAAATGTTGACTTACATCATTTCCTATGTATTAACCATGAAATATTCATTTGTTTGAATCTGGCAACAAAAGTCTGAGAAGGGTCACTCACTAACAAAAATCAAAAATCACCAATCAAGTGCCTACTTCCTCACCCTCCTGAGTCTGCTGTTTCTAATGTTTTGAAAACATGTGTGATTTTTATCCTTCTATAAAGTATTGGGAAATTTTAAAGGGGAGTAAATGGTAGATTCTAGTATTACTTTTTACTCAGCTCCATTTGTTTGATTCTTTGTATCCATAACTGTTTTTAGTGGCTCAAAGGTCACATTAGTAGCAGGGAGTAGAACATTTTAAAGTAACTAACTGACTTCCATGTAACAGGAAAATGGTTTCATCTTTATCTTTATAAGTTAAAATTCTATTTTATTTTGAGATTAGACCAGCTATATAGCATTTAAGTTTCTCTACTTATATAATATTAGATGTACAGTAAAACATTTTCATTACTTTAAGTGATATGCAGCTGTTGAAAGCTATTTCCTCTGTGGAAAAACTGAGTCTAATATGATAGCAAAAATGGAAAGAATCTGGCTTAGATATGAAAAGCCCTTAGTTTACTTAAAGTATCCACAGTGGGGATGGAAAACCAATGTATCAGATTATAAGATTAAACAGGGAGACTCTGAATAGAACAGCCGAGGACCAAGGAACCCAAATATTCAACTTGACTAATTCTTTGTAATAAATTTTGGCTATGTATTTATTCACTTACATTCTATCATGTAGAAGACATACATGATAATCATGATCTTTTAGGGTGATCAGTGTCAGGATTCTGCACAATATTCAGGAAATGGGTTAATGAGTAAAGAAAGCAACATGGTGGGGCTATTACAGTAGAAAATAAGAAAGTAGATAAATTGTTAGTTGAACAATATGTCACTAGAAAGACGATTCTCCTTTTTCAAGACAAAGTGAAGAAAAACCTTCTCTGAGAACATGGTATTTAGACTAAAACTTGAAATTTGAGCAATTGGTCATAGGAAGACTAGGGATCTAATTTTTTTCAGAAAGAACAATGCATCCACGAGGAGTTTACAGAACACACATGAGGCTAGAATACCATGCAAACACCACATAGAGACTCAAGGGCAACTATAAATCATTGAACATTCATGTAAATGCAATGGGAAGCCACTGACTATTTCCACCTATGCACTTCCATTTGGCAGGACTGGCCAATATCAGAAGTAAAACCCAAAGAGAAACTCTAAACTAATCTGCTAAGGTCCCTCTAGATTTCTGGTTATGAATAGTAAATGTTCACTGTTTTAAGACACAAATCACTTAGGGGTAATTTTAAAAACTCTATTTGGGGTAATTTGTTAAAACAAGACAAAACTAAGGCACTTATCTTTCTAAAAAAACAGAAGAAATGAATCTTCTAAATCTATGAGAGTTTTCACGTACTGGACTAATTTAGCAAAGAAAATATTAACTTTTGAGATTCATTAATGCTGAAATGATGTTAAGTATTTCCTTTTGCTTCTGAGGTGTTCTATTAATGATATGTTCACTGCATACATTTCTGGATTACCAGGGACAAATGGGAAGCAGGGCATTATGCTCACTGATGAAAAGCCATCTTTGAGGGGAGACTGGTGTAAATGCTGTTTGGGAAGTATGTATTAAAACTTTCAAAAACACAAATGTAGCTACAGTTATGAAAAGGTAAAAGGCCAGTGCCATTTGGATTTGAGTCTTACTCTTAAATATCTTATGAAATTGAAGACTAGACAATAGAGAAGAATATGAGGTAAAAAGTTAAAAAATTAGAGGAAACTGTTGTTCATGGACTCTGTTCTTTTGTTGCTTTGCAAATCAGTTTGAAATCCTAACCCTCTTTAAGGTAGTATCAGAACATGTAAATTCTGGGAAGCAAAAGGGTCTTGGCAGTAGACCCCTCCTTCTGGGGTGTGCCCTTAAAGCAGGGATCTGAAAGAGATCATTTTTCTCCTCTGCTCTTTATATTATGAGGACACTGCAAGCAAAGAGCAATCTAAGAACCTGAGAGAGAGCCATCAACAAAATCAGAACATATTGACACCCTGTTTAGAATTTCTAGACTGCAGACGTGTGAGAAAAAAAAAAAAACCTGTTATTTATGCCATTCATTTTATGGTAATGTTATACTGGCTTGAACTAAGGATTAAACTAAGGATTGGCAAAATTTAGAAAGGATGTGCTGAAGACATGAGGAACATGATGAATTATGAGAGATAAATGAGGTGAGAGAACAATTTGGAAAATATATGGCAAAATCTAATTGAAGAAATCACAATTAACATTTGTGGAGAAACTTACTTATCTTACTTTTTTTTAGATCACTAGTGAGGCAGGAGATTAGGGCATAGTAAACTGACTGGATAATTGGGTATGACCGGTCAAATGAAGAGATTTGTCAAATAATTGTCAGGCTTTCTGTGCAGAGCAGCTTTGGAGTCCTGCACGGAACAGCTTAGATCTGATGTCATAAGAAGATATAAAAGACAGTGTCCAATAACTTCCTCTCTGTTGCCATATGATTCTTGCCATGGCCTTTCCCAAAAATGGGGTATAACTTCTCTTTTCTTCAGGGTACTTCTTTTTGAGCATATCTTTTTCTTTTCTTTCTTTCTTTCTCTTTCTTTCTCTCTTTCTTTCTTTTTTTCTTTTTTCTTTCTTTCTTCTGCTTTTAAATAAATCTTAAACTTTTAGGTGCATCAGTTGTCCTATCCAGTTCCTTTTTTTTTTTTTTTGGTGGTTTTAGGGATGAAACTCAGACCCTTGTGCTTCCAAGGTACACACGGTACCACTTGAACAAAATCCCTGTCCATCCAGTTCTTTGAATGGGACAGGAAGAGCCTGAAAAGGTCTACTGGGCACCACCCAGTTTGATAACATGAGGATTTCCATACACTGGGAGACTCAAACATCAAGTTTATTTTTTCACAGTTCTAACGACTAGGCAGGTTAGCTTTTTCTTGAAGTTTCTCTCTTGAGTTGCAGTTATTCTAGTTGCCTCTTCATATGGCCCTTCATTTTTGCTTCAATTTCTGTCTTTATCTTATGAGAACACCAAGACTAAAGCCCACAGATACATCTAATTATCTACTTATAGGCCCATTTCCAAGTAAAGTCACATTTTGAACTGTTTGGAGTCACGGCTTGACATAAGGAAACACATAGAGAAACACAATTCACTTCATAAGACACACTTTTCTTAAGATAGGATTTGATTACAATAACTTTCATAAGGCTATCAGCATAGTACTATTTTTGCATATGAAGCTCACCCATCAGCACTCTCTCAGATGGTAACAAAAACAGATCTAGTAAAATAAAAATCAGAACTGATCACTGAGATGGAAACAGAGATACTGTCCACATAAGTGATATGATTAATAATGCTAAGGAAGAGATCACGGGCAAGATAGAATCTGAGATAACAAAAGCAATGGAATCTTTTAAACAGCTTCAAGCAGAGCTCTAGGGGATCAAAAACAAGAAGGAAAGTTTGCAAAGTAGGATGAATGCAGCTGAGCACTGAATTTCAGACCTAGAGGACAAGATTAAAGCCAATGAACAGGAAAGTTATAATCTATGGAAAATGACAAAGGACCATGAGAAATTAATCCAACAGCTCCAAGACAACTCAAAAAAGAATAACATAAGACTGATTGGAGTCACTGAGGAAGCAGGAGATAGTACAAAAGACATTAAAAAAAAAACCTGTTCACAGATATAATGGCAGAAAACATCACAGAAAAAGGAAAAGATTTGGACATAAAGATAAGTGAGGCATACAGAACTCCTAATGGCTGGATATAAAAAAAATCTACACCTAGGCATATAATTATCAAGGTTCCAGATATCCAATGAAAAATACTAAAAGCATTTAGAGAAAAGAAAAAAAACACATATGATGGGAATCTCATCAAGATCGCAAAAGACATTTCAATGAAACACTCAACAAGGAGAGCCTGGAGTGAAGTGTTTTAGGCATTGCAAGAAACCAACCTCCAACCTAGATTGATGTATCCAGCAAAACTATCTTTCAAAATTGAGGGTGAAATAAGATACTTCCACAACAATTAACAGCTTCACAAATATGAAATCTGAACTAAAAAAAAATCTAAAGAATATCTTAGAAGAAAGGTAATTTTGAGAAACTGCTTCCACTACTGTTCCAGAACTCACAGATTATAGCTCACTGCTTGGATTTGGAGACAGTGCAACATTTTCTTGGGTCCATTCAAGAATGTAGCAGTGACCTGGGTGGAATTGAGGACACAGTCCATAGCCAGTTGTGCTGTCTACTTACAAAGTAAGCACAGTACATTCACTGGGGAAAAAAATGTTGTAAATATATCAGTGACTGATTCAAATACCAGAATATTAAGCAGCTGTTACAAAATCAATTTAACATTTTGATATTTTGTAAAACCAACTTTCTTCATATTTTTTTTGAAAAACTCAAGTGTGAAGTTCAGAATATGTTATACTGTTTGGTGTTATTGATAAACTGCCAAAACATTAAATTAGTTTTCTAAAATTAGCACATTATTAAGCTAGCCTAAATTTTGTTAATGTTAATAATGCTCCTTATTTCTGTTTCCATTTTATTTTAGAAGATAAATGTTAAGCAAAATATTAAAATTATTTACTATCTAATTAAATGATCTTTTATAAGTAGAATCACTTAAAGTGTCCTCATTAACAATTTCTTTTTTTTCTTAAATTGAACTCTTTATTGGTACATTTTATACACAGCTCACAAACACATTCAACATTGGGGAATTTGTACCAGTATATGACAGAAGTTAATTCTCATTTTTACCCATATCCCTACCCACCCACAACCCTGCACTCCCTATATACATATGGTTTCCTTTTCTTTCCAAAACATATTTATTCTTTCCCCTCATTACGTTCCCTCATCACATTCCCTTTGAATATTTCCTATTTCACAAAATCTACCAAGCATTCTAGAACTCATTTACATCTGCAGGTTCTCATACTAGAGAAAAGGTATGGTATTTTCGTATTTGTGATCTATTTATTTCATCTATTAGTGTGTCCTTAAGGTGTATTCATTTGCACATAAATGAACGAAACTTGTTATTCTTTGTGGCAGAGTAATACTCCATTTTATAAACACACACACACACACACACACGCACACACACACACACACACACACACACATCTTCTTTATCCAGTCTCCAGTCAATGGGCATCTGGGTTGTTTCCAAGATTGGACTATCACAAACTGAGCTGCTATGAACATAGCTGTACATATGTCTTTTCAATATGAATCTTTTCATTCCTTTGGGTATATTCCTAGCAAGGGAATAGCAGAGTCAAATGGGACCTCTAGTCCTAGTTTTCTGAGGAATCTCCACACTGATCTCCACAATGGTCGTACTCTAGATACAGTAAGCCACCTTATCTTTGACAGAGAAGCCAAATATCCTCAATGGGGGAAAAACAACCTCTTTAACAAATGGTGCTGGAAAAACTGGCCTTTAATCCAACAAAAGCTAAAGCTAAACCTATCTCTTTCACTGTGTATTAAATTAAAACCACAAGAGTCAAGACTTAAACATTAAAACAGAAACAATAAACCTGCTGAAAAACAGGTTAGGTAAAACTCTTGGAGACATTGGCTTAGGTAGAGACTTTATGAATAAAACCTCTATAACATGAGAATTAGCAGAAAGAATCAACAAATGGGATCTCCTACTAAAAGGCTTCTGCACAGCAAAAGAAACCACAGGCACCGCTAAAAGACAACTAACAAACAACATGGGAAAAAATCTTGACTAGCTATTTGTCAGACAAAGGGCTACTATCTAGAATATATGAAGAACTTAAACAAATCAGTCCCCGCAAGTTTAAAGACCCAATTCAAAAATGGGCATCAGCAATGAGCAGGCACTTCTCAGAGACAAAAGTCAAAGCACCCAAGAAGCATATGAAGAAATGTTCCACATCACTGGTCATTTGAGAGATGCAGATGAAACAACACTGAGATTGCATCTGACTCTACAAAGAATGGCTGCTATTGAGAAATCAACCAGTAATAAATGCTGGTGAGACTGTGGGGAGAAAGGGACCCTTCTCCACTGTTGGTGGGATTGTAGACTCATTAATAATTTCACTTAGACAATGTGTTGCTTTTCAATCACTATCATCATAGTACTATTTTTGCATATGAATTGATTTGGTGGAAGAATAAAAGTTGCCAAAATAATTACTTTCATATGAATTAGAAAAATCTGGCTTCCTTTATGACGTGTGAATTTTCAGATACTGGTTCAAGAGTATATGCTTCAGTTTGGTACACTTGGAAGGCTAAAATATAAGTTAAATGACTCTGTTTCTTTTAAAACAATGATTCTGATATGCGTGCCATGGACTTAAGTTCAGTCTTAGTATTTTTGTTGCTTATGAGTTCCTACAGTTCTATCCTTCTCTTATTTAGAGTTAGGTTAGTGTACAGTATATATTTGAGGCAATAAAACAGTGTTTTGTGAAATGTCTGGCCTTACATGTGTGATTCACTGATATCCACATTTCTTTCTTTCTTCTTTTTCCTATATAGCTAAGGGAGGTAGACAGATGGTTAAAAAAAATGCTTCAAGCATGTTAAAATTAAACCTGACATTTCTGATTACCTTGGCAGATACTACCATTGATTTACCACTATGTAATTTTAGGAGAAATGGTTTTAATTTTTTTATTGGTTCTGCACAACTTGGTTGTGACAATAAAAGTTATATGAAAAAATATATAAATGTTGAAAGAGCTGATAGTTTTACGTATATATTAATTTTAGATAACACGGTCTTTAAGGATCTTCTTACTTCATCTTAAAGATCATGTTGTTTAAGATTATGAAACTATTTCATGAGTTATAATTTAAGGTCTTAGGGCAAAATAAGACATTCATACATTATTACCATCAACTTTATGAAATTGTTAGTGAAAATTCACATGAAGGCAGATTGCTGAGCTGTTTAACCTTTTTAATGCGCAAATCTAAGAATTGTCTCCTGGGGGTTTTGTTCCTGAAACTGTGACTAAGCTGTGTTTGCTTGTGCCCAGCGGCTCATTAATCATAGGAAAATATTTAGGATGCGTGTGGTGATCCATCTGGGACAGTGACCTGGAGAAGAAAGAAATTTGCTCATCTCTACAGTGTCTCCTTGGGAAGCAGAGCGTTTTATCTCCGCCTTCACAGACTCATTGTCTCCCTGGGAGAGAGAAATGTACAAGCTCCAGTTGAGACTTACTGGAAAATACCATCACTCTTCTGAAACTTTGCTGAGGCCAATAAATAGTCAGACACAGGGCCATAATTTAAGATGTCCTTTATGGGTTAGAAGTTAATCTGTTTTGGTTCATCTTGGGGTGAATAGGAGAGCTGGATTACCTGGCAGAGAAAAACCCTACGCACACTCAGTTATGAGTGCCTTTCTGACCCCCTAAATATTGGAAGTTTGACATGAGGTGATAGCACTGACCATCTGCTCCAAACATATTGAGGAGAGGTGTATTAAAATGACTAAGAAAAAGCCATGTCTACGTGTATAAATAATACAAAAATTTCCATAACTGTAAACTAAAAGAATATTCCAAGGGTCTAAACTGGCACTACAGACACAAGTTATAGAAAAGCTGGTACACAATACAGATATCAAGGGCTAATGTTTCTATGCCCAAATAAATCCCGCATAAATATGTAGCAATGATACCAGAAAAAATGATATTGAACTTTGTGTTTGGGGGAGAGAGTGGAACGAGGCTTCTGGGTCATAAGTAAAGGAGACTATGTTTCCACCAAGTCTCCTAAGGATTCAACAGAAATTCACAAATGAGGTGGTAGCTTCCTGTTGCTGCACCAAATACCTGGAGAATGAGATGCAAAGTGATAGTCGAGTGCTAATCGCAGAAATCCAGTTCATGGCTGCTCGGCCCTGCTGCTTTTGGACCTGTGGGCAGGCAGCACCTCATGGTGGCCGCGCATGACAGCACCGCCCTCATGACCGGGAGACAACAGGGACAGGAAGACCAGGGTCCCATAGTTGCTCAGGTAACTCTGCAGTTACATAGGACACCCCACAGCGGCTCAGCCCCTGGGAGTCCCACGGTTTTCTAGTAGTGGAACTGAGGGCTGCACTTTCAGCACTCGGACCTTTGAGCAACACGTGTCCAAACCACAGCAGGTGATGATACCTTGAAAATATCCGGATGTGCATGTTAAAGTTGGAGACAGCGCCACCCTCTGACCCAAGGCTGTTGGTACAACATTTCTCTGAAACACATGGATTCCAGAGACTTGAGGATGAAGTAACTGACAAAAACTGTTAAAAAGAAACTAGCAAGCTCTTCCCACAAGTTTGAATTTCAAACAAAAATTACAAATTCATTAGGAAATGTGTTATGCAATGTAAACGCAAAGTAAAAGAACAGGGTCTAAAACAGTCAAGAAAATACAGAATACAACGTCTGTGAAAGAAGTTAAATTGTGATTAAGATTCTCATATTTTAAGTGGGAAAATGACCTGTTAAAAGCTTTGAGTTCAAAAGGATTTAAATTAAAAAAAATAGTTTGTGGGAACAATAGAAATGTTATATTTCTGGAATAATATATTTAATTATAGTCATAAAAAAGTAGAGAAGATATTGATTTAAAAGATAGAAATTTTCAAATTTACCTACATGCAATGAAAAGAAATGAAGATAAAGAAAATATAAGAAAGAAGACATAGAGGAAAGATAATTCAAACATCTCCAACTCAAAGGTTTTTCAAAGAGACAAAAGAGGTGAATTAAGAAGAAAAAGAAAAATATTACAAATATATACATTATATAAAGTGTCAAACTTGAATCATTTATACTCAAACGGATGTACCTGAAGGACGTATTCATAAGTGAAATAAATAGGACAGATGTGTAATTATTGTATCTTTTATCTAGTTTGAAAAACTGAAGGTTTAAATAAATACCAGAAATTGATAGATACAGTGAAATAGGGGAAAAAAAGAAAAAAGGGTTTAAAGAAAATTAAAGAAGAGAAAGAAAAAATTTGATGGCTAAAAGAGGAAAGAAAGCTTATGTATATAGGGCTTGGGGCTGTAGGGAGGGGGGGTGGGAAAAATGAGAACCAAGATGTGCCAGGCACATGTGCGCACCCATGTTCATAGCAGCTCAGTTTGTGATAGCTCAGTCTTGGAAACAACCCAGATGCCCATTGACTAGAGATAAAGAAGATGTTGTGTGTGTGTGTGTGTGTGTGTGTGTGTGTTTAATAAAATAGAGTATTGCTCTGCCACAAAGAATCACAAGTTTGAATCATTCATTTGCAAATGGACACACCTTAAAGACACACTAATAAGTGAAATAAATAGGTCACAGATATGTAAATACCATACCTTTCCTCTGGTATGAGAACCTGTACATGTTAATCAGTGTTAGATTGTATGATAGATTAAGTAAAATTGGAAATATTCAAAGGAAAAGTGGTAGGGGAAAGTAATGAGGGGAAAGAATAAGTACGATTTAAAAAGAAAAAGAAGGCACATGTACATAGGGGGTGGGGCATTGTGGATGGGTAGGGATACGGGTAAAAATGAGAATTAACTGGTGTTATATACTGGTACAAATTCCCCAATACTGAGTGTGATTGTGAGCTATATATGAAATGTACCAATAAAGAAGTCAATTAAAAAAAAAGATGTATCATGTACAGGTACAAATTCTCAATGTGGAAAGTGATCATCATGCATGTATAAAATGTAGCAATAAAATAAATTAAAATAGAAGAAGGGAATGTCTGTCTCAGGCATGTAGCTCAGCACCGTACTGCCTCGTAAGTACAAGGCCCTTGGTTTGATCCTCCGTTCAGCAAAAAGAGAAAGATGACTAGAACATTTCTATAACTACTTTTGGTCCTGCATTTTAAAAGGGATTTCTATCAGCACACATGTTATGCACATGGGTCATCTCTCTTACTCAAGTGACTGCACCGCATCAACCGTCTTCTACCTCCCACAAGAATTCATATTTCATAACATAGCTCTCCTCAAGGCACAGGAGGTAGAACTGCGTTTGCTCTTCTAGTTTAATCTTAAGGAGAAGAGGGGTGTCTGGGGTCCCTGTTAACACTGAGGGCATCTCTCAGAGCTGCTGGTACTCGACTAGCCTTCCTTTCTTGGTTTAGGTTCATGCTGGGAGTGTATATCTGCTTTATATTCGAACCTTGTTTAATATATTTTATGAAAGTAAGAAAAGTGGTTTAGGATATCTTGAGAATGGAAATATTTTCTAGAAGTACTTCAGTCTAAAGTTCTAAAAAATCAGAATTAATCCAGTTTGTCTGCACCCTTCTCTCCTAAAATGTGAGATCTCCCCGTATACTCATAAAATATAAGACCAACAACTGGCATCCTTCACTATACTTTTAAAAAGTACGATATTTCTCTTATCCTGCTCATTCTGTAAGAGGGACTCAAGAGGTGAACCAATTTACATTTGAAATAAGTTTTTTAATGGACAGAAAGGGGGGGAATACTCAAATGTTTCTCCCACCAATCTTCCACATTCTTATACAAATATGTATCATTTCCTCCTAAAATGTATTTGAATGAACTATAGTTCACTTTAAGGCAAAAATTACCCAATAACACAATAATAAGCCCGAAATACTCATTTCTTAATGGATTCTATTTTTCTTTTTACCTGTACCTAAGAATATAATTGTACTACACTGATGTTACTTACAGTCAGGCTAGCAATTCAGTTAAATGTTTTATAAATTGTTTCTGCTCAAAAGCAGGACTGTTTTTTCACATTATAAAAGAGGTTTCATACATAATACTTATGAACAATCAAGTGAGCTGGATGACTAATGCCCTTTACTGCTACCAGACTGGAAAATGTCCCACAGATTTTATTTGTGGTCCTCTGTTAGTGACAACCATCTGCTTAGCTTTCACGCCATTTTGTCTTCAGCCAAGAGAAGATTAAAATCGACAGAAGTATCTACTATAAAAAGCCAGCCCAGTTCACTGGGGAGCAGAAGGCGGTGTGCGCTGCTGCCCTGAACCCTGAGTCTTCCTTAGAGCGGAGTTCTCAGTCCTGACATTCGGAGAGGCGCTCGGAGGGTTAGTTTGTACAGAGGGTGTTTCCATGTGAAGGGAAGGAATGCTGAAGAATGGAAAGGTCAGCAACTTACGGTTTCCTACTACCCACTTCCTTCTGGATGGCCAAAGGAAAGCGAATGACCCGATTATTCCCTCCTGTGAATAGCCATTCGGAATGAAATAATATTACTGTTTAATAATAAACCTTATGGGCCGGAGGGTTAGCTCAGTGGTTCCGGCGCCTGCCGCGCAAGCGCAAGGACCTGAGTTCGATCCCCGGAAACCACATATAATGCTGGGCGTGGAGACACGCCCACCAACAATCCACACCGCATACCACAATGCCGGACGTGGTGGCTCACGCCTGTCATCCCAGCACTCGGGAGGCAGAGACAGGAGGAATGCTGAGTTCGTGGCGGCTTGCCTGGGCACCATAGTGAGCTCAGGGCCAGCCTGAACTACAAAGTGAGACCCTGTCTCAAAAAAAAAAAAAATAATAATAAACCTTAAACTACACAAGTCCTCTATAGCAAAAGTTTAAAAAACAACCTCTGTAGATTCGAGCTCTAGTTCCTAGTCACGGAGAACATTGTGAGCTCATCAGTTTGTGATGAGAGGAAAATAGCCAGGAGAAAGTGACTTGTAAAGAGCAAACAAGCTTGTAAACAACAAACAAAGGCCATGTCAAAGTATTTGAAGAGAGAGGAAAAGTAATTCAATGTCCCTCAGATAGATTGAAGTAAAATTCAGATCTATTGAGCTATTTTTTACACTGGGACTGATTTCTGCCTTTTCTAATCAGCTGGCATTAAACGCAGTTAACGACACTCACAACCAAGCAACAATAATCCTTCCTTGAGCACATTTCTTTAAGTGAGATGGTTTAGAGCGTCCTTCCAGCTTGGCGTTTCTAACACATCTGTCACCCGTTTATACAGACTAAGTAACTCAACTATCATCAAATAGGATATGATCATTGCACATTTTCTTCCATTTTTTTGTAAAACTATAGAACATCTCCGTCTCATAACAACTGAGGTGGAAGGAGGCAAAATAAACCATTAAAATTATAGCTTCTAAACACATGGGGAAACCCATTTTAGTTTGTGCGATAGTAAAAATAAATTATTGCTTGTGGTTTCAGAAGAGAAAAATTAAACCTAGTTCCATCAGAGGACTTAACTGAAATTTCTGTTTTCTCAAGAATACTTGCAAGAAACTTAGAGCACCCAGGGATTTGAACTTTATTTTACCGAGGCCTGGTTGATTTCATAAGCCGAATGTGTCACAGGTGAGCATCTTCACTGCAGCAGAAGGCTTCGCCCCTCACTCCAAAGTCATAAATGCAGCCTAGTCTTCCCTCTTGTTCCCTGGATGACAGTTTAGAAGGGACATAGGGCCCAGTCCCTTGGCGGCTTTAAGTACACAGAAGCCTATAGTTCAAACCACACTGATAAAATTCTCTATAGTGTGTGTTTCTTAAACCAATAGGTGATATACTCAACGAATATATTAATGTAATTAGGTCGGTAGCCAAAGGACAAAAGAAAATGAAACTGCAGAAGCCTTTTTGAGCATAAATGAATTCAGGTTTATCAACTGTAAAATGGAGAAACGGAAGTAGATAAAGCCACAGTTCCTTGAAGATCTGAAATTCCATGAGTTTCCTTTCCTGAATAGTTTCTGTAAGTTTTAGAAAGCAGTCTCTTTGTACAATACACTTTTATGAATAAAAGCCTGGCGTTTTGTCAAACAGAAGGATGGTTCTATCAAGTACCACAATAAAAAGAGACATGTGATCCACCTAATACACTCTGATTCTATTAAGTTCTATTTCTAACCTTGAAAACTACCTTAATACATGACTGGAAAAGGTATATAGCAATTAAATCTGTACTGTCCTTTACCTAGGCTCACTTCAGTGGTTAACTGTTGTAAGTTCAGAACCAGCCGGAAAATGGCATATTGTTTCCAATAATTTGTATATTGACCAGAGATACTAGAATTTCTATGAAGAATAATCAGTATCTCAGATAAGTTTTTTTCTGTTAGTATACTTTTAGTTAATAGACTAAATCTATTTTTTTTTCTTGCTGGCCAGAGTAGTTAGCAGAATCTGCAGTGAATAAAAATTATAGCTATCCTATCTGGAATTAGTACAAATTCTAAGAAATACTAAAAATTCTGAGCAGCATACTTTAGGGGAATTTTATTTTCTTCATTCTAGGAAACTCTTGCCTTGCCTTCCCCACATTCTTCAATCCATGGGTCACCTCATCTGAGTGATTCAACACAAGAAATCTTATGCTTCCTTTAGCGCACTTGTTAGACAATTCTGCTACAAGGGACTTCGCTACAGGTAGCCAATCACACTCCAATGAAGAGTCCAGCAGCCTCGTGGACATCATAAGTGAACAGATTCCAAATTCACTCTGCTTACCATGCTGCTTAAAGGTAAAATTTGTATTCTTAGAATACAAATGAAGTGAAGAATGCAAATGAAATACTAGTTCTTCACTGAAATAGATCCAAATAGTCCTTTATTCAGTTTTTTTTTTTGAGACAGGGTCTTGCTTTGTAGTTCAGGCTGGCTCTGAGCTCACTATGTAGCCCAGGTGAGCCTCAAACTCAGCAATCCTCCTGCCTCTGCCTCCCGAGTGCTGGGATGACAGGCGTGAGCCACCACGCCCGGCACTGTGGTATGTGGTATTGATTGCTGGTGGGCGTGAGTCTCCACGCCCAGCATTGTATGTGGTTACCAGGGATCGAACTCAAGAACTTGCACTTGCGAGGCAGGTGCTGGAACCACTGAGCTAACCCTCCGGCCCCCTTTATTCAGTATTTTAACCGATGTATGCATTACTCTTTTATTTTCACTTGTGTAAATTTGGACAGGTACATGGAAGAGACAATGGAAAATAATAGTAACAAAAACTATGAGCAAAGCTACTCTCTGAAGAGATGAACATGA
>PVIC010018794.1:0-31228 GCA_004025085.1 Thryonomys swinderianus
ACTTGCGAGGCAGGCGCCGGAACCACTGAACTAACCCTCCGGCCCGAGCATACAATTTTTAACAGAGAGATTTGACACCATTTTCCTTATCTCTTACAGAAAAGATCTCATTAGAGAGTAGTATTGTAACTTAGACTGCTATTTTGTGCCCATCTGTTGCCATTTCCTAGTTCATACCGAACCCAAACAGTATTACAGCAGAAGGTAAGACCTGAAAAACAAGGATTGAGCCTCTAGGACTCAAACTAGCTACCTACACAGAGCCTATGTCCTTCAGCGGCCATCTCCTGCAAAGGATGCATATACCCCGAGTCCCCAGGTTGTCCTATGTGAGATTAATGGCAAAGTCACTGGGACTGGCAAAGTATTCCCCATGGCACATCATAGGCCCCTGGAGAGAGGGACTATGTCTAGAATCCTTCATAGCATGCCCCCTGTAGAAGATGCAGACCCATTCAGTACCCAGAGTATCCTCCATTAGACTTGGTTTTACTACCAGACATCTCTGTCAAAGGGTCAGGCTGTGGTGTCTACCTTAGACTTCTCCATAGCCCGTAGCCCACTATACTTGAGAAACATACCTACATTTTATCCTGTGAATAAAAACTTAGTAATTACTTTAAGGCAGTAGAATAGAACCCTCTTTTTTAGCATTTAAGAGGGAAAAAAAACTTAAAAAGTTCTAAGAGGATAGGATTTGTCTGTTGATGCTAGCTTTAAAGTTGCACATTCACACCCAGTTGAGTTGACCTTCACTGGCTATTGTCTTTGTTCTGCTCAGGTCCTCAGGCACATTCTAAATTACCTGAATTTCTATCAGAAGAAACAGAGGCTCTAATATGATTTAGAAGTTAAGAAAGGAGGAATGTCATATTCTTTGAGCTGTTATCTATAAAGGTGAGATTTCCTGGCAGACAAACATGGTTGAACCATGTGGCTGACCATAGTATGAATCAAAATGCTGCCAAACATGGTAGAAATGTGGACTGGAATGGCTTCCTGAGGTATTAAGAAACAGGGCCCTAAAAAAGAGACTCACTGAAGAAGATACTCAGAGAGAAAAGGCCAGCTAGGCGAAAAGTATATATGAGACTGAGCATAAAACTTGGCAAGTTCAGGGCCAGCCTGAACTACAAAGTGAGACCCTGTCTCAAAAAAAAAAAGCAAAAAAAAAAAAAAAAACTTGGCAAGTTGGGGTAGGGAGCTGCTCAAACAGGAGATTTTTGTTTTTAAAGGTGAAAAAGCTGACAAAAGTATTAGGTAGAACAAAGACCTGGGGTCAAATGGCATCCTAAACTCTAGGTTACACACACATAGAATCTGCATCGCTTGCAAAAATCCTTTCTTGGGCTTGGCTCAACCTAAAATGCTCCATTCTACAACTGGGATGCAGGCAAATGCCCTGGCAGTTTCCAACAAACTTGAACCCATACTGAATGACCACGGCCAACTGGGAAAACACAGAGGGTCTTTTCTGTGGAACACAGGGGAAGGAGAATGCACAAAAATGATGTAGAACATTTGGAAAAGTTGCTTATTTGTTTTAGTGCTGGCTACACTGGATACTGCCCAAGCAATTTCCCATTGGGACTTCTACTTGGTGGGTTGATAACAAGTAGCTATGTCTTCTGTGGAGTCACACTGTAACTGAGTGGACTTCAGAGCACATGCTAAAGTCTCAGTGTGGTCCATGTAGAGTCAGGGCCAGTGAGATGAGCCAAGTGTTCAGTTAACATACAGCTGTTGCATAAAGAGGTAACCCCATTGAGGTAGTTATATGAGAAAGATACCTGAATTTATACTGTAGAAGTAAGAAAATGAAAAAAGGGAAACTGTGTAAAAGTTACTGAGCCCTCTCTCTAGTATAAAAACATTAAATCTATATTCAAAATCCTGAAGCAATATAAATGTATAAGGATTTACTACATGGTGCTATTGTTATATAGTTATGCATTTGGGTCTCTCCTTCCTTTGTATTATTGTTGTTTGTGGTAGGCACCTAGGAGTAGAATTGGTGCATCATATGGGTAAGTCGGTTTACCTTTTAAAAACTGCCACACTGTTTTCTAAAGCAGTTGCACCATTTTAGATTTCCACCAGCAAAGCAGAGAGCTCCACTATCTTCACATCTCAATAGTACTTGTAATTTTCCATTTTGAAAAATAACCATTTAAATGTGTGTGAACTGTGAGTTGGCCTTTCTGTTATTTGATGGTTAATGGGTGTAGGCCTTCAAGGTTCTATTTTATGAAAAATCATGTGGACAGCTGTGGGAAGAGTGAGCGGAGCCTGAACTTGGCTTCATTTTGAAATTGGGCAAAGCCCCAGAGTCTCAAGGTGATTACAGTCTTAGATTTTGCTTTCCACCTTCACCATATTTTACTCTGTCTTTCTTGGCTAGAGTATCTAACAAGTACACCAACAAAGACAGCATGTCTCCAAATCACTTGTCAGATGGGAATAGTACTGTGTTTCTATAGGAAAATCCCTTAGCTTTCTTTCAAATTTGCATCCTTAAAATTTAGTTCTCCAGTAAACAATTTCCCCATTTCAGGGCTGGAACAATGCTTCCTACTGAGCTCTAGAAATGAAATATACTTGTTCTAAGTATTTTCTTTCCTTTTGGTGTAACTGTAACTTAGTTGGTTTTTTTTTAATTTTCTCTTTTTGTCCTTAGTGATCTTATCCATTCTTATAGTTCAGTATAATCAGCATGTCAACATCAACCAAATTAAATCTCCATACAAAAGTGACATATTCCAGATGTATATGCACATCTACCTTTTCAAAATCTTTCCTCTGCCTACAGGCATTGTACACTTAATACATCCATAATTTAATGCCTATTGCCACCACCACCACCATCAAACCTGATCTACCAACAAGTTGTCCAGTTCTAGTTAGTAGCAGTCCCACCCTTCTAGTTGCTTAAGTCAAAACGTTGGACATCCATTTGACTCCCATTCTCATATTTGATTAATCAGGAAATCCTTTGGTTCCACCTTTCAAATATATCTAGAACCTAACCATTTGGTGGCACTGTTCTCATTCTGGTTACCATTGCTGAAAATTACATTATTATAATAACGTAAATTGTCTCTCCATTTTCTACTCTTCTATTTTCAAGACATCAGCTAGAAATCTCTTTAAAACCTAAGTCAGGTTGTTTTACTTCTTTATAGAATCTTATAATAGTTTCTTATTTCATTCTAAATAAAATCTAGACCAGTAAAAGTTATACATGATCTGCTTACCATCTTTTACTATTCTTAAATAGGACAAGCACTTTTCCTCTGTAAAGCCCTTGCACTGGCTATTGTCTTTGTCTAGAAATTATTTCTCCCCATACCTCATCTCCCTCAGGTCTTTACTGGTATATCATACAAAATCCAATTTGATGGGTCCAACCTTACCCCCACTTAAGTGAGGAATTGCCTTGGGCTTTATACAAAATATGGAATATAGCTAATGCACATGAATCACAAAACTTCCTTTATATTTTTATACATTTATTATAATATTTTTTAAAAGAGGGGAAACATATCAGCTACAAGTTGGACAAGAGCTTTTCTTTACCTGCCTCACCTCAAAGAGTACCCTGCTCTGTCTTGCTTACTCTGCCATAATAATGACTTGCTTTTCTTCCTAGAATAGGTCTAGCACAAATCCACCCTAAGGCCTTGGCATGTGCTGGTTCTTCTTCCTGAAACCAGACATCTTCATGGCTAATTACCTTATCTTCTTAAATTTTTGTTCAAATCCAGTTTATCAATTAAAAGAAGTTGAGAAATTCATTATTTTAGAACAAACAAGGAGAGATTAATCCAAAACTTGGGACACTACCACGAAAAATAGCTACCATAATTACAGAAAATTACTAATGGGACCAAATGGAGACAGATTCAATGATGAGGTAGAAGCCAAAATGTCACAATGTGGCAGTAGACTAAAGGCCCCACCAATGATCCTGAGGTTCCCTTCATTGGAATAAAGGATGAGAGGCTGACTGTGGCCGTGATACAGCCTTTGGCAGTCAGATGATTTAAACTGAATGATAAGAAACAGACCTCTGCAGCTTTCTAGTAAAAAATCCTGAACAGAGAAAAATATCAGATCATTTCTAATTCCTGTATGAGAGTTTGTCAGATTATGTGTTTGCTCATGGCAAAACATGGCAGGTGCTCCTTCCATTTCTATTTGATGGCCATATTTGACAAAAATGTACCTTGATTTTTCTTATGCAGGTCCAAGACATTTAAGTAATTAATCCTTTTCTGAAGTCTGTTATTGTTTATTTAATAAAAAACCTGACAGGGCTGGAGATTTAGCTCAGTGGTTCCAGCGCCTACCTAGCAAGCGCAAGGTCCCAGATATGATCTCTGGTAACCACATACAACAATACTGGGTGTGGTGGTTTATGCCCACAGGCAATCAGTACCACATACCACAAATGCAGGGTTTGGTGGCTCAAGCCTATAATCCCAGCACTTGGAAGGCAGAGCCAGGAGGATTGCCTGAACTACATAGTGAGCTCAGGGCCAGCTTGAACTTCAAAGCAAGATCCTGTCTCAAAAAGAAAAAATTTTAAAAAGCCTGACAAATTTAGATTTCATATTTTTATATGTTATATGTGAACATCCGATCTAGAAAACTATAGTAGCCTAGAAATAGTCTCAGAATTTTCAGGCATTTATATAAACAGATTGTCAATACTATCATCTCCAGGAGATGCTGTTTATGATTTGATCTTGATGTGTATAATCTCTGTGATTGTCCATCCCTAAAAATCCAAATTTAGAGTCCTTTACAATGCTGTCCCTAGGCTTTGGGGTTGCTATGGTCTGAATATTCCTGACTGCCTTAATACATAGAAATCCTAACTCCCAAGGTGCTACTAGGAGTTGGAGTGATTAGATCATGAAGATAAAGCCCATCTGATAAGATGGATGCCCTTATAAAGGAGACCCCAAAGAGACACCTCATTACTTCCACCATTTGAATTTAGATGCAAAGGTCACCTATGATTGGCAGGCTCTCACCAGATATTGAATCTGCTGGTGCCTTGGTCATGGACACCCAACCTCTAGAACTGTAAGAAATAAACTTGTTTATTGAACTATTTAGTTTATAAGCAGTCCAATGTACCATAGCAGCCTGGAGAGTCTAAAGCTGAGATTATATAAATATGATTGATTCAGACACAGAAATATTCACATTGTACCCTAAACTATACACTATGTGTGACTTAACTTTTACTTTTTTTTGTCCTTCACATTTTCATTCCTATTATCAATAGCTCTTTTTCATTATACTTACAGAGTTGTAGAAAGTCATACTTAACTTTCCAGGTTGTCTTGTCCACTGGCAATTCCAGATATGCTCTAACTGGCATCCTCCACAGATGTGTTACTGTTCTTTCTTACCTGGCAGAACATTGAGCAGTGATAGTTTGGAGGAGGATTTTCCAGGAGAGAAAGCACAAAGGAGGCTCAGTCATACAGGCTAAGGGTTTGTGGCTTGCATGAAAATTGTCACAAAGGGCCAAAGGAATGGCATGGGCCTGGTTGATGTAGGAGCCATCCATCTTCAGTTGGGAGGTTCTGATATTGTTGATGCTCAGAAGAATAGGCTGTGGTAAAGCTAGAAGGGGCAAAATATTGGGCTTTAGAGATGTGGAGGGGAGATTAGTGGCTTCCCTTGCTGTTTTACCTACAAAGGCATTCATAGCAACTATGGTGTATGGAAGTCTCTGGTGTCCCCTGCAGTACTGCACAGATGCCCATGTTGATAGGAGAGTGGCCTGAAGAAGAGCTTTAATGAGTGTGTCATTTATGATTGAAAACCCTCAGGAGATGAGGAACTTTCTTTCTGTTCAGATGGCAGCATGATTGTATAATGTGTGAAGTGAATACTTTGAGTTTATAAAGGTGTTAACTTGTAATCCCTTAGCTAATGTAAAGTGCATGGTTCAGAGCAGTTAGTTCAGCCTGTTGAGAAGTAGTGCACAGAGAAAGAGCTGCAGCTTCTATGATAGAGTCTTGAGAGACAATAAAATATCCTTCCCCAGGAGTGGGGTTGCAAAAAGCTCCATCAATAAATCAGGTGTGGATAGGGTTGGAAAGAGGAAAGGTGGAAATGTGAGGAAAAGGAGAGGCTGCTATATGTATCAGAAATATGCAGTCATGTGGTTCAGGCTTTTTAGAAAGGGGGGATGATTTGTTACTGTGAGTAACTGGATTAAAATTGGGACCTAGGGCAGTTGTAACTGTGGGAGTCTCCAAGAATAGTTCATATAGTTGAATAAGGTGAGGTGAGAGAAAATGTGAGAAGTGGGATGAAAATGCAAATCCTTGAAGGTTTTGGGAAAAGTCAAGGGTGAATGGATCATGTCTAGTGATTCTTCATGTCTCTAGGAGTAGCACGGCTGCAGCAGCAGCTGCTTATAGGCATGTTAGACAGCCTGTGACAGAGGAGTCAACCTATTTGAACAGAAATGCAATTGGCTGTGGGCTGGAACTTGTGTCAGAACCCCCACTGCACATCCTCTGTATCCTACTATATAAAGACTGAAGAGTTGGGTGAGATCTGGGAGGGCCAAAGTAGGAGCTACTTTTAGGGTCTCTTTTAAAGTGTGAAAAAATGAGTAGAGGAAGATATTGTAATCTAAGAACACAGCAAGGTCTCCCTTTAAAGTTTGTAGAGGGGTTTAGAAGAAAAGTGAAGAAAACAAACTGGGAACCCAGAGACAAAAATATCCTAGTATGTTGAGAAAGGAAAGAAGTTCTTTGGAAGTAGGATCTGCACTTTAGGAAATTAAGTACACTTAGGGACATATTCCTTGGAGTCTAGAGGCTGTAATAATAGGAGGGTATCTTTATAGGATCACTCATAGGAGGAGATTCAGAGGGGAAGATCATCTGCATACTGTGTGAGATGAAAAGAAGAAGGATGGAAGGAGCGTAAATCACTTGCAAGGGTTTTACCAAAGTGGTGGGAGCTATCCCAGAATCTCTGAGCCAAGACAGTCCAGGTCAGCTATTGGGACTGATAAGTGTCAGGTTCTGTCCAGATGAAAACAAAGAGAGGCTATGAGGAGGGGTATAGGGGAATAATTTTTTAAAGCAACTTTCAGATCTAAGAAAGAGTAAGGAATGGTGGATGGAGGGATAAAGGATAAAAGTCTGTAGGCATTTGACACCACAAGGTATTTGGGGAGGACAGTTTGATTAATGACACAGAGATCTTGTACCAGCCTGTAAGACCCAATTGCATGCTGTACTTGGAGAATAGGGGTATTATAAGGGAAATTGACAGGAATTAAGAAGCCATGCTGTAAGAAGTGAGAAATAATAGGTTGTAAGCCCCTTAAAGCTGGATCAGGGATAGAATGTTGTCATTGGGTAGAGTAAGTATGATCAGGCTTGAGACCGATCTTAGAAGGTTGTTAGAATGATGCCAGAGATTGGGTGGAGGTATCCCAGACTCTGAGACTGAGGTGATGGGACCCTTAAGGGAGGTAGAGAAAGAGAGATTAAAGCATCTACAAGCACTGACCGTGTCCTGGAAATGGTCAGAGTAGCTGAGAATATGGCTAAGAAGCCTTGCCCTTCAATAGGGAATGGGGCAGGTGAGGATAACTAAAAACAAGTGTGGGAAATGGTTTTGGTCCAATTGATATCAAAATTGAGGATGTATTAAAAGGTTTTGTGACTTTGCCATCAATCACCACAACAGTAACTGAGGCTAAGGATTTTGGTCCTTGAAAGAAGGCAAGGTAGAATGCATAGTGCCTGTGTCAAGGAGTAATGGATTGGCTCAGCTTCCAGTGTAGCAGTTACTTGGAGCCCAGCATCCGAGATGGTTCAGGAGGCTTTGGTGGCCTCTAGATGGTGTCAGATTGTAGTAGGCAGGACAAGAAGTCTGAGAAAGAGACAGTTGGGGAGTCCTTCAGGTTGTGGCTCCATAGTGGCAAGGCTACTAAGGCTGGACAATCTGATTTCCAGTGAGGACACTACTTCCACAGGAATGCCATGTCTTGGAGGGAACCCTGGGCTATAGACATTTCCTAGCAGTGAACATTCTGGTGGCATTTGAAATCTCAAGTCTTAAGTGCTTTGCTTCTTTATTAGTTAACTTGTCAGCCAACACTGCAGAGTATTTTTATGTCAGAGGTCAGTATCTGCAGCTCAAAAATTCATTGCTGTTAACCATGTTCATCTCTGTTATTAAAAACATTATTAGCTCTTACTGTGACATTTGAGAAGTCTTCAGTTTTTATAATTTTCATGAATATCTGAAGAAAGATTGAATAACAAAATTCACCTTTAAAATATGTTTGCCTTATGGGCCCTATGGATTCAAGGCCATATAATGCCTAAGGGCAACAGCCAAATGAGTACTAAATTGGGGTAGATTTTCATCCTTTGTCTGGCTGATAAATCTATTGTAATTAACTGCCTATGTGTTACTTTGCAAAGTCCCTCAACTAAGCAAATTACTCTATAGTTATGGCTTTTTCATGCTGAGATTGTCCTTCCTCATCTACCTGGTTAAAATCCTAATTCGGGTTGGCTCAGGGAATGGCTGCAGTACCCTTCTGCAGGTTAGGCTCAAAGTATCTGCAGTTGTCTGCCACAGCCTGGCAAAAGACTAAATGTGTTTTCATTTCACAAGTGAGAGAGTTGAGGAGAGAATAGCATTTAGATCATCCCAGATAAGCTTATAAGACAGAGTAAGATATTGGAACTCTTGAATATATCCAGTAGGGTCTGTGAAAAAGGAGACTAAGCACTAAGAGAAATCGGACAGGAAAAAGGGAACATGGATTGAGTCATTCCCTATGCTCCTGCCATTTCTCAAAATGGGAATTGAGAATTAGATTGGATAGGGAAGGGGCATCAAATTGTGGACTGAGTATGAAGCAGAGTTGAATTTGGCACATTATAAAGAGAAGGGTCAGATTCAGATAGTAGTATTGGGTAGATGGAAACTTTGGAAAGGAGAGTAGTGACAGAGAACTCTGCTGGGGACTAACTAGACGTGACAGGAGGTTCAGAAGGGAGAAAAGGCAGCTATAGTAGTAGGAGTCTCTAGGGAAGGGGCAGCAGTCCCTGTAATCACAGCAGGAAGTTCTTAGGAGGGAGGGGAGCTGCACCTAGGGAAGGCAAGTTCAGTTGGATCTGTTGTCAGGGAGGAGTTCATGTCAGGTAGAGGAGGCACTGATGGGAGACAAAGGAGAAAAAAGGTCACAAGAGATGCACGAAAAGGAAATGTTACAAAGTATAAAGAATACCTGAACATACAGAACTTTAGACCATTTGTTCAGCTTCTTATAATAGTTGTCTAAGTGCCACAGGATAAAGATATCAAAAGTGTCATTCTCTGGCCAATGAAAACCATTTTCTAGTCTATATTGTGGCCATGAATTGTTAAGGAAGAATATCAGAAAGCAGACTTGAGATCACAGTATAGGTGGAGAGGTTTCACATTCTTTAAAGGACAGGGTAGAGGAGAGGAAGAGAAGGAAAGGAGGGTTAGAAGAAGAAAGAGTTCCCATTAGAACAGAGATGCTGTCATGCCCAGCATGACAGAAACCAGCAATGTGGTTAACAGCTGTGTAACCTAGGCTGTTACAGAACTTGGATAAGTGATCAAGATGTTCATCACTCTGGTAATTCACCGAAGGCAAAGACAGTTCTTCACTGGGAATATTTGTGACCGTGCTGGGTTTAAAAATGCACAGAAAGGCACCATGTATCTCTCTTTGTCCTGGCAGATGAGGGTAGAGAAAGTGAGAAGTTAAAGAGAACACAGAGCTTAAGTATGGAGCAGCTGCAGCTACTGGGGTAGTAACAGCCACAGCAGCAGCAGCTATGGTGCTCCGTAGGGAAGAGGCTCTATAAAAGGTAGAGAGGGAAAGAGAGAGAAGGAGAGGGAGAGGGAGAGGGAGAGGGAGAGGGAGAGGGAGAGAGAGAGGTACACAGGGAATGGAAAAGTAGGGCCAAGGTGGTTAGGAGGTAGGAAAAAGCCTTACCTGGTGTAAAGCTGCTGGAATGACAGGAACTGGGAAGCTGCCTGGATGACTGGGGCAAAATCTGGAGACCTATGTTGTTGAGTGGCTCAGCAGGGCATTCAAAATAGGTTGTAAAACCTTCCAAGGAGGGGATCTTGTCCCAGCCTTAAGCACCAGATATAAGTGTCGTGTGAGAGGCCATGCAAACATAGGATTTGTGTGTGGAAAAACTTTATTCCTGTCTAGGTGTGGAAAGGGAATGAAATCAGGAGCAGATTCCAGAAGAAAGATGAGAAGGAAATTAAGTTAATGTATGGTTTTTAATGAAGGGCTAAGGAATATGGTGTGGAATGCTTGTGATTAAGAGTCCAAGGATGCCCAAGGCAGATGAGCATACAGTGCTGGACTCTCAGGTGCTGGGTGGTGTATATCCCTTTTAAATTTTCTTTATGTCCATTTTTTTTTGTTTACTGAGAGTAACATATCCCTTGTAGTAGCTCACTTTTATTTGTTGGGGACCTGGTTTGCTGAGAGGATCTCATTCAGGTCAGACATAAGATATGTCACTTCTGAACCTGTTGTTATCCTAGTTATCTAGTTGCTTAGGGTAGTACACCATCATGAAGAAAATTGAACATTAGAGAATTATCTAGTTATTTTAATGTATGCAAACAGAACTTTGGTACTAAAACTGAACTGCAATATGAGTTTAGATAGAATTTTTGTAAAAATTTTAAACTGTGAAAATGTATATAAACACTTTATAATCCAAGCTCTTTGATAGTTCTTTATAATACTGGGATTCCTAGAATATTTTTCTCATTTGATCAATATTTTGCCCTTTATTTTACTTCCTTTACTTACTTTGTTTATATAGAATGGTTCATGTAAAAATTGACTTCTGAAAGTTGGTACATCATCCTATTTTTAGGTAATGTTTAAATTGCATTATTGTTACCCTGGAAATCTTGGCTTTAAGAAAGTGGAACATTTATCTTTAGGTGTGTTCTCAGTTCTTCCTTATGTTTTATTTCTACCCCTTTCTATTTGAGAAAAATGAATCTCTAATTAGGCTCCAGAAACCATGTTATGGTGACTTTGTAAAAAGATTAGGAAATGGAGGCCTGCATGAATGTCAAGGAGAAGGAGAAAGGATGTATAGGTAGGAAGACAGGTGCTATGTTATTATGGATTTAGAGGGAAAACATTACAGAGCAATTTAAGTGTTATGACTTTGTTTCTCTACTGCAGTATTAACTATCTTCTGGCTCATTTGAGGGCTTACTTCCTGAGTTTCTCTTATAATTATAGGCAAAAATGTGAGAGAATTAGCTTAGTGATAAT
The DNA here is from genome assembly GCA_004025085.1 of Thryonomys swinderianus. Lineage (NCBI taxonomy): Eukaryota > Metazoa > Chordata > Mammalia > Rodentia > Thryonomyidae > Thryonomys > Thryonomys swinderianus. Next base: position 11,357 of record PVIC010018794.1, read on the forward strand.
GACAGTGTATTTACTGGATTAGTTTCCATCCTGTAGGCTTTGTTATATATCCCAGTTGCCTTGTATATGCTGTATTATTTCTTAGACATCTTGGCATTCCCAAATATGTAGCATAATTTCTAATACATATTAAAATATAATAAATATCTTTCTAATTATTTTTAATAAGGAATCAGATGTATTAACAGTGCAAAACATTAATATGAAAAAGGTCACATTACTGTAAAGTGAAGAGGTTCTGACCAAAATTATGACCAAATATATACTAGTAAAACTAGAACTAGTGCTTAAGAACTTTTTAGAAATGCATGATTGAAATGTATTAAAGAAATTTTTTTCTGAGAAATTTAACACACTAGCTACTGAACACTTTATCTGCTATTTATCTCCTTAATTGAAAACTTTATGCTGTAGAGGTTAAGAGTGTGCACTGTAGAGCCCAGCTATAACTGCCACTTAATAACAGGGTGACCTTGAATCAGGCATTGAACCTCTGGAGACCTCCATTTTCTCATGTTTAAAATCAGAATAATAAAAATATTGTAGGAGATTAAATGATTTTATGCATGTAAGATGCTTATTATACTGCCAGGCTCTTCTTATGAGTTGTATAAGGGTTAGTTAACAAAGAAGCATATCCTGCAACTTTAGCAAGCATCAGAATCACCTAGGACTTGGTATGACACAAATTGCTGGTCCCATCTATGAGTTTCTGACCCAGAGAACTGTAACAAAATTAGGGAATTTGCATCTCTAAGATGTTCCAAAGGGTTAGGGCTAATACTACTAGTCTGTGGTCTGGAAACTGCTGTGAAAACCAATGGCTCAGAGCAGTGCTTTTCAAAGTACAGAGAGAGTGCCTTGTTTTGTTTTTAACTTGTTTGTTTGGTTTATTTCAATATATCATAGATCAACAGGGCCTTTGGGGGTATAAAATATAATAAATATGAATCATCAAAAATGATTGAAAGACATGTGATAATTTCTGTCCTTTGAGTTTTTTGTCTAGTGTGTTTCTAGAAAATGGAAATGTTCTGTTCATACCTTACAAGAAAAAATTTCATATATCAACTGAAGTGATTGTGTGCACTTAGTATTTCATATTAATGAAGTCCCTTTTGTATATTAGCAATACTTCCTAATGGGGACTTTGTCTCATTTTCTTGGGATAAAGATATGACTATTTTTGAGTGTTATTTTTCTATTTATGATGCTAATAATCAATAGTTTGAATAGCACTGTCCATAAGATCCCTATTTAACTAGAATCACTATAAAACTCTAAGGTAGTCTAATATCCAAAGCTTCATTTTCAATATAATCATAAAATGTATTTTCTACTGACTGTACTGTAAATCTATGTTACAGAAAATTTTGCTGTTCTACTCAGGGATTTTTTTTCTAATTCATTCCCAACATTATTTATCAGATGGAGTATGACTCAGCCATAAAGAATGATACATTAGAAACATTTATACTTAAATGGATATACCTTGAGGGCATACTCATAAGTGAAATAAATAGGACATATATGTGTACATATCATATCATTTCTCTACTATGAGAAACTAAAGGTGTAAAAGAGGTCTAGAATGTATGATAGGTATTGTGAAATAGGAAGAAAATATTAAAAGGGAAATGGGAAAGTGGGATAAGGGAAAGCAAAGAAGAGGAAAAAATTTAATAGCAAAAACAAAAAATGGAAACAAAGCTTATGTGTATAGGGGGTAGGAGGTTGTAGAGATGGCAGAGGAATAGGAAAATTGAGAATTAAATATACATCATACATAGGTATGAATTCTCAATTTTGAATATAATCATAATGTATATCTAAAATGTACCAATAAACTCAGTAAGGTGGAAAAATAAAAATAAAAGTTAGGAAAGTTAACATACAGGGCCATTTTCCTCCTTGGATATTAAATACTGAACCTTCATTCCCTCAATGCCACCATATGCAATGAGAACTGTGCTTACAAATTCTAGTTTTCCCAGTTCCACCTCACTCACTTTACTCATATAAAGGAAGATACTGCTTTGTCTTTCAAGATATGCTGGTCAATATTTTGCTGCCCCCATAGTGAAAGTTTTGACAAGAAAAAGACAAAGTATCTTTATTTTGATGCCTACTTATAACACCAATTAAAAAGAATAAAACTGCCTTTGAAGCAATGTTACTTCTTGAATTCCCAGTGCAAAATAAACTAACCAGCTAAACCCAAAAATAAAAAATAAAATTAAAGTGGCTATGCAATATTGTAACTATTTAAAAGCTAAAAAGGGAAATAATAAAAAATTATTAAATAGTATTATCATGGAATGGGCGAAATAGTCTGTGTAATCTCAATTTTACTTACTCTTCCCCTCCAGTGCTTCACTTTCCCCATCCTCAGATCCTCTATCTCCATAAAGTCTTCTTCAATGTTTGTCTTATATGAAAAATGCCAAATATGATTAAAGAATAAGGTAAAAGAAAAATGATATGAAGCAGGGGAGAATAAAAGCTGCCAAAAACCAAATTTTATCCTGAAAAAGAAATATGAAAGTGACTAGCCCAAAGCTAAGTGTTATTTGATGGTTGCAGGAAGCCTGGGATGACTCCACTTCCCTCCAACCCCTTCAGATCCAGGAAGGTCCAAGATTACGCTGCAAGTCCAAGATAGTAGGGGCCTCAACTCCCCTTATCTGTGAGTTGACCTGTCACAGAAAACAATCACAGGGCACAACAGTGAGAAACACAGACTTTGTTACATGGAGTTAAAGAAAGATACACCTGGAGGATATACTAATAAGTGAAATCAATAGATCACAGATAGACAATTACCGGACCTTCTCTTTGGCATGAACACCTGTAGATGCAAATGAGCTTTAGAAAGTATGACAGCTTTTATAGAGTGCAAAATTTCTATAGGAAACTTGGTGTGGGAATGTGATGAGGCGAAGGAATAAATATGATACAGAAAGAAAATAAAAGAACATGTATAAAGGGGGGGGAGGAGGTGTGGGTGGGTAGGGATATGGGTAAAAATGAGAATTAACTTGTGTCATATACTGGTACAAATTCCCCAATGTTATACATGATTTTGAGATGTATATAAATTGTACCAATAAAGAATTCAATTTTTAAAAAAAGGAAGAAAGATGTACTCAGAAAAATAGCATGTGGGCCCTTAAGAGAGGCATGTTACATGGCCAGGGTGTTACCTAGCCAGACACACAGGGTATGTGTCTGAGGATCTGTGCTTACTCATTCCTGGACCAGGTTGGATGAGCCATCCGCATGTGCATGAAATTTGGAGGGAGTCAAACTTTTACAATTTTAAGATTTTTTTTGTCTCCTTTCTACCTAACTTTATTTCTTTTATCCTACTTCACAGCTATGACTCCTTAAGGAAGAAGGGAACACTATGATTTTCTTTAAATTAAACTCACCTGCCAGAATTTACTCCCAGCTTCAAGAGAGAGTGGGAAACAGTCACTTAACTAGGGGATCCTGAACCCATCAGAAAAGCTGGGACTTCTTTTCATTAGGATAAAGGGATTATGTGTATTCTGGGATCTATTTCTGCCATACATAAAAAAGAAAAAAAACAATAAAGAAGTCCTATCTCTGATTTTGCTTAGCCATAATTTTGGAGGAGAAAATTAAAGTTCCTGAGGTACTGATTATACAACTCACAATACAGACTTCATTTTGTGGGAAACTGCCTGTCATTATTAATTGGAATCTTCACATAGCTTTTCACTCTTTTTGTTTCTTTCATTGGTTTAGAAAGAAAGCAATTATGTAATAGATGTGACTCCAGCATAAAAGAAAGGGCTTATTGAATCTAGGAAGCTATTAAGTAACTACTAAAGAGGGAGTCACCTCAGATGGGTTTGCTAATGTGTTTTTTTTTTCTTTTCTGGGGACAGCTCAGTTTCTTTAGGGATGTGTCAATTTCAGTGGTTCAAACCTTTGGAAGTTATTTTAAGCAGTGTGTAGGCACACTAAGTATAGTGTGTTAAACCTGATGAGGAGAAAAAGAAACATGGTTTCACTCCAAGCTTCATTCTCTTTGACTTAGGTTTTGTTTGTAACAAAAGATAATATTTCTGCCAATTATAATTTTAATGCATAACAAAATGCTTGAAAGAAGGAAAAGGGGCTAAAACTTTTAATGTAGCTGAAATTCTAATTTGAAGTGAATGTAATGAAACAAGGATGTTCTTCCAAATAAGTTTTTAAAGTGAAATCAGACAGATACCTACTGAACTGAAGTTAATGCCTTGCTAGACATTAGGGATGCCTGAAATAGAGGAGTTTGCAAAGAAGTTTAATAGGGCTTTAATTGTAAAACTATAGAAATCTTATTGTGGCTTGAGGTAGCACTAATTTTTGGCAAGGGGTGATTCTCATCATGTTTTCTCATCTTCTAGCTATAATTCAACTTACATAAGTAGGGATAACGTTTCATATTTCACAGTGCCAGTAGGAACATAAAAAGTGTTAAGAATTGCTTTCTTGTTAAAGTCTGTCCTGCCCACTGCCCCCCCCCCCGATAAAATTCGGGGAGTAATTGTTGTTGAAAAGAAAAGGATTTTTAACAGCTATTCCTAGCAAGGGGCCTCTTTTTTTGCCTCAAGTCTCCATCTCCCAGCATTCTGGTGTGCAAAGGCTTGTAGGGAAGGAGTGAGCATTGCAGTGAGACAGCAGCCAAGGGAAACCCCACACTGTGCATCTCCTGGCCATTCTGAGCTCCCTTCCTTCCTCTCTTGCCAAAGGAAACTACATCTTGAACTCCTGAAGCCAGATTTGCATTATTCTCTTCAGATTTGATGTGCTGTTTCTCTGGCAGAGGCATTGCTTCATATGAGCTGAGAGAAGCTGTGTCAGTTTACATCTCTCCGTGGGGATTTGGAGAAGCAGTCCACACTAAAAAAAATTAATTAATTAATTTTAAAGATCCATTTTAAGCTCTCAGTTACTTTGTCAGAAACAACTTACAAGTTGTGTCTGTGTATTATAGAGCACTGAGTGTAATATTAAGTTTCCTTATTTGAACAAGCATTTCAAACTCAAATTTCTCTTCTCACATTGGTCCACTTTGGGTCAGTGGGTGCTCCCCCTGCACTCTGCCTTCCTCGCCCATTAGGCTTCTTATTGTCTCAAAAGGTTTACCTTCAACTTCATCTGGAGCCCATCCTTCAACTGCTGGTCTTGCTTCAATCACCCTTTCTGCACTTTGCCTGCCTCTAACACATAGTTCTATGAGATCTTGATACATACAGGGCAAAGGGAGAACAGTAGAGACGGAAATTCCTCAGTGAATCCTACTGAGACAAGGCTATTTGGAAACAATAAAATCATATCCTTACCTCACACCACATCTCTCTCTCTCTCTCTCTCTCTCACACACACACACACACACACACACACACACACCAGAGTTAAAAACAAGTTAGAGATATAAATATAAAAAATTAAACTGTTAGGGCAGGAGGATTGCTGTGAATTCAAGACTTACCTGGGCTACATAGTCAGCTCAGGGCCAGCCTGAACTACAAAGCAAGACCCTAGCTCAAAAAAATTAATTAATTAATTAATTAATTAATTAATGAAACTGTTAGGAGAAAATGTGGAAGACTCTCTTTGTGTTCTTTAAAAGATAAGAAGTAGTACCTAGCCCCCACCAAGCCAGAAAAGTATGCTTATATTTTCAAATTTAGAACTTCTCTGTAAATATATACATAGAGGCAAACTAAAATATATTAAAAGAAAATTTACAGAAGAGGAAACCCAAGTGGGCAGTACACACACAAACAGAAGCTTCCCCTCAGGTGCATTTTGGGAAATGCTGATCTGAGAGGCAATGCCACATATTCATCAGCTTGGAGGGAAGTGGATACCTCAACTAAACTGAATTCGCACTTATTTTATTTGTATGCTGAGCTGTTTTGCACTGAAAATTGTGGGTGTAATAATTAAAATGCACATAAACACATTTTATATGTATGTTCATAAAATACATAAAACAACCCAAATGAAACTTCTACATATATACTTTAAAGAAAGTTTCGCTTTTTGAATAAGTAGATATATTTAAGATGTTTGCATAGAGAATTTATAGAGAGGTTCTAAATAATCACCAGTAATGACAATAAATATATTTTTGTTTCAGAAACTTCAAAAACAAAAGAAGGGAATATAGAACTTAGGTTTATGAAATTCCTTTTATGTTTTAAAAATTATTTGAAAATCATCAAATTTTAGTAACAATTAGCATTTGTATTAGTACATGTTTGCAGTTTATAATCATTGAGGGTTCTTTTTTTATATTCCCTTACCCTTCTCCTTCAATTCCCCTATCCTGTGTTTTATTCTTGTTGATATTATTATCTTACCTCATGCTATGGCATACAATATTTACATTAATTAAGGTTATTAAGTACCTCTCCGTGGCATAGGTTTATTCTATTCCCTTTTCCCTCCTCACCCTTCATCCTTTTCCCTTGGACAGCTTCCCTACTGCAGGAGATCCATTTCCTTCTTCCCTGTGTCAATCTTTTAATGTTCTCTTTGTTTGTACTTTGCCTCACTCAAAGGAAAGACCCCATATGGCATTTAAGCATGGTGTCTGGTTTATTTCACTCAACATTATGTATTTTTTTAATTTTAAATTTATTAGTACATTTTAGGAATGCAATATAATGACATTTATCACTGGGATCTTGTTACCTGCACATAACATATCTTGCTTCTTATATTTTCTCCATTTCCCTGCCCTCCCCTCAACTTTTCAGAAGGAAAAGAAAAAAATATGACGAAAGAAAAAACAGAAACAAAGTCAATGTTATATTTCATATTTACATTCATTTTCTTACAAATGATGGAAAACTGTCATTCTTTATAGCTGATTAGTAGTACTCCACTATATAAAGAGAGCACATTTTCTTTATCCAATCATCTGCTGATGGATATATGGGCTATTTCCGGGATACAGCTGTTACAGGTTGTGCTGCTATAAATATTGGTATACATGTATCACTGTAATATGACATCTTAAACTCTTTGGGGAAGATACCTAGCAGGGTGATCTCTGGGTCATGTGGAATTTCTAACTTCAACTCTTTGAGCGATTTCCATGCTGATTTCCATAATAGACATACTAATTTATATTCTCACCAATGATGCAGGAAGGCCCTTTTCACCACAGCTTTACCAGCTTTTATTATTGTTTGATTTCTTAATGATTGCTGTTCCTTCAGAGTAAGATAGAATTCTATTATTTTAGTTTGCATTTCTTTAAAGGTGAGAGATGTTGAGCTTTTTTTCATATATTTTGTGACCATTTGTATCTCTTCCTCTGTAAAGTATCTGTTCATTTTTCTTGAACATTTGTTGACTGGATATTTAATTTTAGGTAGCGATTTCTTTGAGTTCTTTGCATATTCTGGACATTAATCTTCTGTCTGAAGAAGAGCTATCCAAAGATTTTCCATAGGTTATCTCTTTACTAACTGATATTTTTGGTGTGTAGAAGACTTTTAGTTTGAGAGAATTCCATTTGTTGATGCTCACTGTTATTTCTTGTATAATTGAAATTCTGTTAGAAAACTGTTTCCTGCACCTATGTCTTAAGTGTTTTATCTATTTCATTTTTCAATAGATTTAATTTTGGAGTTTTAATAATTAGATTTTTGATCCATTCTGACTTTAATTTAGTACATGGTGAGAAGGGCCCAGTTTCAGTCTTCTGCACAAAGATAATTAGTGTATCCTTTTCTCCCTTTCTCTTGGTGAGTTTTGCTGAAGACTTATCTATTCAAAAATTCTTTTGAAGAACCAGTTCTCTGATTTGCTGATTTTTGTTTTAGATATTTTAGTCTCTCATTTTTATAATTCTTCATATTTCTTTTTCTGGTCTCATCTTTAATATTTCCCTCCTTAATTTCAGTTTGGGGCTGGTTTGTTATTGTTTCCAAATGCCTTAATATTTCTCCATAAACAAATAAATAAATTTCAAAAAGGGCAGGGGATTTACTGCACCTACTTAGGAAGTAAAAGGGCCCAATTCAATCATAAATCAATGAATATTTCTCCTAAAATTGTCTGTTTTATCTTCTCTGTTTCTTAATGCAAGCATTCATTGTGTTGAATTTCCCACTAGAACTATTCTCATAATGTCTTGGAGTTATCAGCAAGTTGTACCATCTTTGTTATTTCTTCCAGAAATTTTAAAATTACTTCTGTGACCCATTGGTTGTTTAGCCATATTAATTTTTCAGGAGCTTTTTCATTTACAGCAGTTGCACTATTGTTGATTTTCATGTTCATGGCACAGTGGTCTCAGGCATGAGATAATTTGTTTCTTTTGTATTTACTTAAGCAGGCTTTGTGAACTGGTATATGATCTATTTTTGGAAAAGCCCCATATGCCGCTGAAAATAAGTGTACACTCTTATGTAGATGGGTGGAATACTCTGCATATATTCATTAAGCTCATATCTCAGCTTTGAGATTTCTTTATTGATTTTTTGTTTAGTTGATCAATTTCTTTGCAAAAGTGGGATTTTAAAATGTCCTCCTGTGATTTTGTTAGTATTTATTTGATCTTTTGATTTCAGCAGTTTTCATTTTATGAAGTAGGTACTCCAATATTTAGTGAATATGTATTTACCAATATTATTTCTTCTTGTTGGATTGTTTCCTTAACTAGTATGTAGTGACCTTCTTGCCTCTTCTAATGAGATTTAGCTTGAAATTTACAATGTTGCTATTCTGCTTGAATTTACAATTGCTACTTCTGCTTGTTTTTGGAGTCATAATCCCTGAAGTGTTATTTTCCATACTTTAATATTTAGTATGTGAATATCATTTTGGATTAGATGAATTTCATGAATGCAACAGGTTGTTGGGTTCTGTTTTTTGATCCAATATTCCAGTCCATCCATGTCTTTTAATTAGAGGGCTGAGGCTGTTAACCTTGATAAATATTACTATTATTTACTATCATTTCCTTCTTTATCTGTTGATATAGCCTTTGTTTTATCTTTTTCTTGATTTTTTTATCCATTGGATTGACTTGTTTCCTATATTTTTAGCTATGTCCAATTTGTTATTTCTAAAGAGAATATTCTTAAGGATTTTCTTTAGAGCCAAATTAGAACTCATGTTGTCTTCTGAGCTGGTCTTTTTCATGGCAATACTTTGTATCTCCATCTACTTTGAGGGATAGCTCAAATCTGGTTTGGAAGATATTTGGTTTTAGAGTTGAAATATTTCACTCCAATTCTTCTGGTCTTTAAGGTTTGTGTTGAAGAACTGGGTATGATTCTAATTGGTTTATCTTGCTTCATGATTTTTTTGTGTGTTTTTTTCTGGATGCTTTTAAAGTCCCATTTTTTCTTGGATATCTGATAATTTAATACAGATATGCCTTGGTGAGATTTTTTTCATCATATTTGGTGTTCCAAAAGTGTCTCTTATTCCATATCAAGTTCTTTTCTTAAATTTGGGGAAATTTTTCCCATTAGAATGTTAGTGAATCCATCTGTGCTATCTTCTAGTTTTCTGTCACTCATATTGGCCTTAGATTCATCTTCAGGTTGTTACCCAGTAGCTGCTGGATAATCTTGTGTTCCCTTATTTTCTTTTTGGCTTCTTTGAGCTCTTTATCTTAATTCACTATTTCATCTTCAATGTCAAACATTTTATCTTCACATTGATCATCTTCTGCAGTGTATGAATTCCATTCATTTTTTATTTCAATTATTTCTGTCCAAAATTTTCTTGAAGTTCCATATCCTTGTTCAGCCTGTCACTCAGATTTTGGGCTGTTTTGTTTAGCTTCTCCAGTTTTCTTTCTTGTTTCCTCAAATTTCGCTGTGTGTGTGTATTGAGTGAAATTGCTCTGAGCTTTTGATTCATTTCCTCTTTGTACTCATTTCTTTCCTTCATCCTTCTATGAACTTTTCATACATTTCTGCTACCTGAATAATTTTTCTTGTCATTTTATAACTTCTTGGTCTGCCTTGGGAGAGTTTGGGCGATACCCAGAGATCTTCTATATTTCTTCTTTCCTCATTTTCTTATCTATCTATATCTACATATATTTCCCTCTAACCCTCTCTTTTTGGGAAGCATTATTGCAGATTGGGGACTAGAAAATTGAAAATTTGTGGCTTACATGGCGATTTTTTATTAGAATGTTGACTGCATAAAATACTTTTCCGCTTTACAGTTCACTGCTAGTATTTAGTCCTTCTGTCATTTTATTTAAGTAATTTTGACTCTGTCCCTGTGTTTTGCTGGAAAAATAAAGAAATCTGATAATAGTATTGTCTGGGGTTTGAGGTGATGAAACTAGATAGGGAGCTGAGCTGAGGGAGAGAACCTAGACACCTGTTAAGTCAGAGGCAGTGAAAGCACTAGTATACAAACATAACCATAAAACAGCAGAGCATAACCCCACTCAAGAAACATACAAAAATATACACCTATAAAATGCCCAATGGGAACCCAGACTAGGTGTTCCAGTGAGACCCTGAATATGTGGTTCCCAAGTAGCTTCTGTTCCAGAGTCTGAGTGCTCAGACCCCACAACTCCCCTGAGCCTCCCACTGCAGTATTGATGCCAGCTTTGTCTCGGAACTTCTGAGTCGGGGCTCTTCCTGTGCAATCAAATCAGCTACAGCAGTGAGAGGCTCACTGTTACCACGGTGTCTGTCAGGGCTGGTTACAGCCTTGTTTTGTTCTCCCTATAGCCTAGAGAAGAAATCTAGTTATAATGGTAGCATCTTAACAACCCACGTCTTGATCCAGTGAAGGTGCATTAAATGTGATGGCTGGAATGCCGGACGTGGTGGCTCACGCCTGTAATCCCAGCACTCGGGAGGCAGGGACAGGAGGATTGCTGAGTTCGCGGCGGCTTGCCTGGGCACCATAGTGAGCTCAGGGCCAGCCTGAACTACAAAGCGAGACCCTGCCTCAAAAAGCAAAAAGCAAAAAAAAAAAAAAAAAATGTGATGGCTGGGTCTCTTATGGCAAGAAACAGCATTCTACAGAAACTTATAGAATCAATTATCTTAGCATCCAGGGAATTGTTGGGAGCTACGTATGTCCAGAGGGTGGAAGAGAAGAGAAAAGAAACATACTTTTTTCTTTCTTTCTCTAAGTCTTTTGCTGTGTGGTATGGGAAAGACGAAACACAAAGGGGGTAAGGATCCTAATAGTATGGGTGTGCTGTACTTTTAGAAGGGGATAACAGGGAAAATTGAGCACAAAATTGGTAGTGAGAAGCAGGGATGGGAAAGTAGTCTATGACTGATATAGATTTTAGAGGAAAGGTTACAGGAAGATGAATGGAAAAGTGGAGAGAGAAGAAGAAAACTGAGAATAATAATACACAGGAGAGAAGTTATCCAAAGAGACGTGGGTAAAAGCAGGAGGCAAATAAAGGAGTAGGGAACATCTGCTTATTCTCTACAGACTCTACTGGAAAGAAGAAGCAAGAAGAGACGCGCACATACACAGACCTGCTTTGAAAGAAAAAAAAAGAGTAAAACAATGGAATAAAGGGAGAATAGAGAAGGTGGTAACGGCAAAGAGTAAAACAAAATTTAAAAATGAATCAAAATTAAAAATAATACAATGTAGGGCCTGAGATTTAGCTCAGTGGTTCCAGCGCCTGCCTCGCAAGCGCAAGGTCCCGAGTTCGATCCCGGTAACCACATACAATGCTGGGCGTGGAGACTCACACCCACCAGCAATCAATACCACATACCACAGTGCCGGACATGGTGGCTCACGTCTTAATCCCAGCACTCGGGAGGCAGAGACAGGAGGATTGCTGAGTTCAAAGCTTGCCCAGGCTACATAGTGAGCTCAGAGCCAGCCTGAACTACAAAGCAAGACCCTGTCTAAAAAAAAAAAAAAAGTAGAATACAAAACCAGATGTTATTTAACTTGCACAATTTTTAAAAATTAAAACAAATTCATCCATAATAAAATCACAAAAGTATTGCCCAAGGAGGGAAGGTGATGTCTGCATGTGGGAAACCTCAGTTGGGATCCTGGTGTGAAGAAAAGGAAGAGAAACCGTCAAGAGTAAAATCCGTCCGTGATGGGTGAACAGAACTTTGGTCTGTGCAATGTGCTTTGCTGAAAAGGGTGTGTTTAGTTAGCACAAGCCACAAGCAAGGAAACAGCACCAGCCCCTCTCACTGCAGGGGTTTCAGTCTAAAATGCTTATTCACTGATATCTCAATAGGTTTTAATTTTTAAATTATTATGTTTTATTTAGAAACTACAAAATGAAAAGAAAGATAGATAATAGGAAGTAAGAAGATAGATTGTTTTCAAAGAGGAAGTGGACCAAGAGATGGAGGTGGAGGAGAGGGAGTGGGAGAAGGAACTCATATGTGCTATGTACTAACTCCCAACAAGCAGTGTAAACATGTGCTGCACACATGTACCAACGAAGTAAAATAATAAAAAAAATTATTACGTGTTCTTGAAGACATCGGCTTAGGGAAAAACTTTATGAACAAAACCTCTATAGCATGAGAACTAGCAGAATAAATCAACAACTGGGATCTCATCTTATTAAAAAGCTTCTGTACACTAAAGAAACCATCGGCAGAGCAAAAAGGCAACCAACAATATGGGAAAAAAAAATTTTTACCAGCTATTTCTCAGGCAAAGGACTACTATCTAGAATATATATAAAGAGTTTAAAAAAATAAGCCTCCCCAAATTTAAACCCAGTACAAAAACGAGCATCTGAAATGAACAAACACTTTTCAGAGGAAGATGTAAAAGCACCCAAGAAGCATATGAAGAAATGCTCAATGTCACTGGTCATTCAAGTGATGCAGATGAAAACAACACTGAGTTTCATCTCGCTGCTATTTCGAAATTAGCCAGCAACAAATGCTGGAGAGGTTGTGGAGAAAAAATGAACCCTTGCTGGGCATGGTGGCTCATGCCTGTAATCCCAGCACTTGGGAGGCAGAGGCAGGAGGATTGCTGAGTCCAGGCTGGCCCTGAGCTCATAAGTGAGACCCTGTCTCAAAAAACAAACAAACGAACAAAAGGAACCCTTTTCCACTGTTGGTGGGAATGTAGACTGGTACAACCACTATGGAGATCAGTGTGGAGATTCCTCAAAAAACTAGGATTAGAGCTACCATTTGACCCTGCTATTCCCCTGCTAGGTATATACACAAAAGAATTACAAGATTCCTATCACAGTGACATATGTGCACCCATGTTTATAGCAGCTCAGTTCATGATAGCTGAATCTTGGAAACAACCCAAATGCACATCAACCCTAGACTGGATAAAGAAATTTAAACATAAATAAATAAATAAATAAATAGAGTATTACTCTCCCATAAAAATGACAATCTTGAGTAATTAATACTCAACTGCATGTACCTTAAGGGCATTCTCATAAGTGAAATAAATAGGTCACAGATGTCAATATAATATCTTTTCTCTGGTATGAGAAACTGAACATGTGAATGAGTTCTAGAATGCATGATCAATATTGTGAAATAGTAAATATTCAAAGGGAAATGGAGTTTAGGGGTAAGTAATGAGTAAGAAAATGTGATGGCACAAAAAAGGAAACAAAACTTACGTATATGGGGTGGCAGGGTTGTAAGGTGGGTAGGGGAAGGGAAAAAATGAGAATTAAAGTCATGTCATATACTGGTACAAATTCTCAATGTTGAGCGCAACTGTGTTGTGCATATATAGTGTACCAATAAAGATTCAAATTAAAACTGGGTCTGGTGGCTCATGCGTATAATTCCAGCACCCAGGAGGCAGAGGCAGGAAGATTGCTGAGTTCCAGGTTTGCCTGGGCTTACATAGTCAGCTCAGGGTCTGCCTGAACTATAAAGTGAGACCCTGTCTCAAAAAAAAAAAAAAAGATTCAAGTTTAAAAAAATAAATGTTTTAAATCTAAATTTAGAAGATAAAAATCAACTCTATCATGTTAGATACATATTTGTCAGAGTACTCATGTATTTTATTTGATATGACTTTTATCAAGATTCAAATAATTGGAATCCTGTTATAAATTTTTACTCTTTTCCCACCTCCCATATCAATAAGTATTTACCAATATTAAAATTTGAAATAGTTGTCTAGTCATCCAACATATAGACGTACTATAGTAACAAAACTTAAACTGTTACCATAATTTTAACTATTCCTAGACTTTGAACTTTTCCTTTTTCTCTGTACTACAAATTAAACCCAGAATCTTACATATGCTAAGAAATCATTCTACCACTGAGCTACATTTCAACCCTTCAAAAAATTTTTAGAGAAAAGGTTTTACTATGTTGCACAGGCTAGCCTCAGACTCAAGATTCTCCTGACTCAGCCTCCTGAGGGCCTGGAATTATAGATGTGCTACTTTGCTCAGCTGACTTTCTTACTAAAAAAAAAAAAAAAAATTAGTCCGTATGAATCCACTTCATAGAAAAGTTCTTTGTATATGATTACTTTTCTAAACCTTGTTATGGAAACCTTGTTTTCATAAACCACAGTTTTAGATTAGTGGGTTAAAAATGCAAGCTATTTTAAGTTTAGAAATGTAAAAAATTTAAAACTTGTTTGCTACGTTAGTATAACTATATATTTTAAGATTTTTTTTTGAGACAGGGTCTCGCTTTGTAGTTCAGGCTGGCCCTGAGCTCACTATATAGCCCAGGCAAGCCTCGAACTAAGCAATCCTCCTGCCTCTGCCTCCTGAGTGCTGGGATTGCAGGCGTGAGCCACCACACCTGACTTTAAGAATATTTTTTGACATTATATTGGTACATTATATATATACACAACACAATTACACTCCACATTGAGAATTTGTATCAGTATATGATACAATTTAATTCTCACTTTTCCCTTTCCCCTACTCATCCTACCTCCCCCACTCCTATATACACAAGTATTGGTTCCTTTTCTTTACCATCAATTTTTTTCTTTCTTCATTATTTACCCCTAAGCCCCATTACCCTTTGAATATTTACTGTTTCACAGTATCAGTCATGCATTCTAGAACACATTTATAAGAATATTTTTATTTAGTCATCATGGTCTGAAACTGGAAACAATCTGCCAAAAGATTAATATATTAGCATCTACAAGTGTATGTCTTGTATGATTCCATCTACATAAAATCCTAGAAAAGACAACTCTAACATATACTGAAAGAAAGCAGTGGTCCCCTGCATGGGTATGATCCACTGTAGAAAATTTAGAAAGTGTAGCTAGGTAGAAAGAGGGAAATTTTGTCAGCATTTAGGGATGTGCAAAATTTAAATTTTTGATATTTAGTTATGTGCGAAACAAATTAGATTTAATGAAGTATTGGCTGGCAAGTGAATTTCATGGATGACCGTCATGTTTGCTATTCTTGAGATTGTTCTGAGATATAGTTCTTTTCTAATGCTTCAAACTTATCTCTTAATGCTGTCTGCTATTGTACCTTTCATGAATAAGGAGAAATTGCCAAATAATAATGAGTTGTATATTAAATTAATCTCCTATGAAGTATTTCTATAACTTTGGTCTCCACTTATTACAGAAAACAAGTGATGATTTCCTAAAATTATTTTCAGCCCACAGTATACAATTATTATATGCATTTAAATTACACAATAACTTTATCTCTTCTTTTCCTCAACTGAGGAATCTTGTACGGCCCATTAGCTTCCATTGTCTTCCTTAAAAGAGCAAGATTGCCCTGTTTGGGCGCTACTCTCATTCCAGGGTGGTTAATTCTCTGAGAGTGAGGTTTTTGTAAATTGTAGGGTACTTACCAACATCCTAGCCTTGACTCAGTGCATGCCAGTAGCACACAAACCTCAGCTGTGACCAGACATGCTCCAGATATTGCCAAGTGTCCACTGGGCAGATAGGGAGGTAAAAATCACTCAGGTTAAGAAACAGTGGTTTGAAGACAGTCTGGTCCTCCCCTCACCTTACCATGTTTCCTCTTCTAGACTAAACACAGTCTTCTTGCCTTCCTATCAGCCATTTTAGCACTCTATTGATTACTACAGTCTCGTCTTTCTGTCCTGCTATGATTATTAGTAGCACAGACCTTGAAAGCTCTTTGCTATACGTCTATATATACTTAAATTATTTCTGAGCATGCACTACATTAAAGGAGCCCTATAAGTGCCAAGTTTGATGACTTGACAAATGGAGAGACACTCTGTAGATATGACCATGAAGCTTTATGCCAGGCATTAATTACATGTGACTCTGCTGAATCTGTTTCAGGCAAATGAAGCCAACCTAACTTTACTTCTCCAGATAGGCAGGTGTTTAGTGAGGTCAATACCCCAAGGAATTTTCAAGTTAGTGGAAATTGTTGGTGCCTTTCCAATTAGCTTTTAAAAAAAAAAAAGATGTTTGAAAGAATTAGGAGGAATTTGAGAGGCAGGAAAGAATTTTCACAGCTGAAATGGATATCCTCACTCTCATTTTGGGTTAGATAAAGATCATCTCCAAGGGAGGCAAGTGAGTACGCTATAGAAGCAATTGTCAACTTGTGTTCAATAACCATTGTGTTGAAGATACTATGCTATGTTGTTGGAGAGAAAAATGAGAAGAGAGCAGAGTCAATATGGAGCTTTGAGTCCAGGGGAAATTACACACCAGCCTCTTTACACTGTGGAACAGTACTAGAGTGGAGAGAGTTACAGCAACAAAGTAGTCAGTCTTCCATCAACTGCCAAATGAGGAGCACAGGCAGAAACCAGTGCTGAGAGTGAGAAGAGAGAGTCCTATAGAAAGGAGAGGAGAAGTAGGCTAGGAAAAGCTGGGATCTGAACAGGGAGTAGAGATAGGGAGAGGGAGGGAGGAAATGCACCCAATAAGGACAGCTAACAGAATGAGTTAACAGGTCAAAGTAGGTCTGCTATATGTTTAAATAGATCCTAGAAGTAAAGTCAGAGGGAAAAATGAGGCCAGATCTTTTGGGTCCTTGAATATCAGACTAAGTAAAGTCTTGATTATATAATGCAAAGTATTGTTTAGATCCTATGAAACCTATTGTTTAAGTCCAAGAATCCCAGAAAATGCCCTTTTAATAGTGGGTTTTGCAGTTAAATAAATGGGAAAAATGGCTCATCTAAGTGTTACACCATCCCGGAGACTTACAATGCATATTGGTATTTAAAGATTATGCTTAAGTTTGCTTAAGCCATAGTTTTCTAATTATTATCCCACATCCTAGATGTTGAGGAGAATTATGAGAAACAGGGACATAAAGCATTTTTCTGTGTGGTGCTCAAAAACAATCAGTGGAACAACTTAAAGGGAATCTACAATTTTTTTTTTTTTGAGATAGGGTCTTGCCTTGTAGTTCAGGCTGGCCCTCAGCTCACTATGGATCCCAGGCAAGTCTGGAACTCAGCAATCCTCCTGTCTCTGCCTCCCGAGTGCTGGGATTACAGGCATGAGCCACCACGCCCAGCACTGTGGTATGTGGTATTGATTGCCAGTGGCCGTGAGTCACCATGCCCAGCATTGTATGTGCCTACCGGGATCGAACTCAGGACCTTGTGCTTGCGAGGCAGGCTCTGGAACCACTGAGCTAAATCTCTGGCCCCTACAATTTATTTTTTTGACATTTTATTGGTACATTATATATACACATCACGATTACACTCCACATTGAGAATTTGTACCAGTATATGACACAACTTAGTTCTCATTTTCCCCCTCTCCTACCCAGCCTACTTCCCCTCCATCCCTATATATACAAGCATTGTTTCCTTTTCTTAATGTCAATTTTTTTCTTTCTTCATTATTTACCTGTAAGCCCCATTACCCTTTGAATATTTACTATTTCACAATATCAATCATGCATTCTAGAACACATTTATAACTTCAGTTTCTCATATCAGAGGAAATATATGATATTTGCACATCTGTGACCTATTTATTTCATTTATGAGTATGTCCTGAAGGTACGTCCATTTGAGTATAAATGATTCAATCTTGTCCTTCTATATGGCAGAGTAATATTCCATTTTATTTAAAAAACCACATCTTTATCCAGTTGAGAGTTGATGGGCATTTGGGTTGTTTCCAAGATTTAGCTATCACAAACTGAGCTGCTATAAACATGGGTGCACATATGTTACTGTGATAGGAATCTTGTAATTCTTTTGTGTATATCCCCAGCAGGGGAATGGCAGGGTCAAATGGAACGTCTAATCCTAGTTTTTTGAGGAATCTCCACACTGATCTCCATAATGGTTGTACAGTCTACATTCCCATCAACAGTGGAGAAGGGTTCCTTTTTCTCCACAACCTCTCCAGCATTTGTTGCTGGATAATTTCAAGATAGCATCTATTCTTTGTGGAGTGCAATGAAATTTCAGTGTTGTTTTCATCTGCATCTCTTGAATGGCCAGTGATGTTGAGCATTTCTTCAGATACTTCTTAGCTGCTTTTATTTCTTCCTCTGAAAAATGTCTGTTCATTTCAGGTGCCCATTTTTGAACTGGGTCTTTACATTTGGGAGGACTGATGTTTTTAAGCTCTTTATATATCCTAGATAGTCACCCTTTGTCTGAGGAATTACTGGTAAAGAACTTTTCCCATATTGTTGGTTGCCTTTTTGCTCTGCTGGTGGTTTCTTTTGCTGTGCAGAAGCATTTTAATAGAAAGAGATCCCATTTGTTGATTTCTTCTGCTAGTTCTCATGCTATAGAGGTTTTGTTCATAAAGTTTCTCCCTAAGCCAATATCTCCAAGAGTTTTACTTGACCTGTTTTGCAGCAGGTTTAGTGTCTCTGTTTTAATAGTTGAGTCTTTCATCCACTTTGATTTTACTTCAGCACATGCTGAAAGTGATGGATCTAGCTTCAGTCTTTTGCAGGTTGTAGCATGGTTTTTCCAGCACCATTTTTTAAAGAGGCTGTCTTTCCTCCATTGAGAGTGTTTGGCTCCTTTGTCCAAGATGAGGTGGCTTAGTGTATTTGACATTGTTTCTGGATCTTCTAACCTACTCCACTGATCCTCAGGTTTGTTTCTTTGCCAGTACCATGCTGTTTTTATCACAGTGGCTTTGTAGTAAAGTTTCAAGTTGGGGAAAGTGATACCCCCTGCCACGTCCTTGTATCCTAGAATTGCTTTTACTATTCTAAGTCTCTTGTCATTCCAGATGAATTTTTGGATGCTTTTCTCTAGATCTGTGAAATATGCGGTTGGAATTTCAATTGAGATTGCATTGAATCTATATAGTAGTTGTGGGAGTAAAGCCATTTTGATGATACTTGTTCTTCCTATTCAGGAACAAGGGATGTCTTTCCATCTTCTGATATCCTCTTCAATCTCCTTTTTCAGAGTGTTGTAGTTTTTAGAGTACAGGTCCGTTACCTCCTTTGTTAGGTTGACTCCTAGATATTTCATTTTTCTGGATGCTATTGTAAAAGGGACGGAATTGACAATTTCTTTCTCTATCAATCTATTATTTGTGTATACAAATGCGATTGATTTTTGAGCATTGGCCTTGTATCCAGATATGCTACTAAATTTGGTGATTAAGTCTAGCAGTTTGGTGAAGTTTTTAAGGTCTTCTAGATAGAGTATCATGTCATCAGCAAATAATGACAATTTAACTTCTTCTTTTCCTATCTTTATTCCTTTGGAAATTTTTTTATTGAATTCTTTATTGGTACAATTTATATACATCTCAAAATCACATATAACATTGGGAAATTTGTACCAGTATATGCCACAAGTTAATTCTCATTTTTACCCATATCCCTACCCACTCTCCCCTCCTCCCCCTTTATACATGCTCTTTTATTTTCTTTCTGTATCATATTTATTCCTTCCCCTCATCACATTCCCACAC